>OZ014525.1:25303889-25503889 GCA_963966055.1 Lathyrus aphaca
TCTTAACCATTTTCAAAAATAAAGACATCATGATGATCATCATATCATATAGAATCAATTAGTAACTTAAAAAACAAGTTCTGGAAAAAAAGTTCTTGATGATACCTGAGCTGGAGCTTTCGAAACTGGAGCTTTCTGACCACTTCTTTGATGCTTTTCCACTCCCCTTGATCCCCTTATGCTTCTGGAATGCTTGAAAGGAGTTTATGTGGACTATTTTTGAGGTTTCAGTTCAGAGGTGAGGGAAATCGTGTTTTGGATTCTTGAGGTTTCAGGCTTGTTTAATGGTTGAGAAATGATCTGGAGAGTGTATGGATATGATTGGTGAAGTTTGCTTGAGGTTTTGATGGCTGGTTTATGAATTTCGAAGAGATGAAGTTGGAGAGGGATTTTTGCAATCTGAATGTGTGAGAGCTTGCAGGCTTGTGTGTGTATGAAAATGAATCCCTTGAGGTATGTATGTGAAGCTGTGATAGGTCAGAATAGTTGGTGTGGGCTATGCTGATTGGTATGGGGTGATTTGCAAAAAGTCAAGGTTGGTTGTACTTGAGGTATGGGCACATGGCAGGCCTGGATTTGGGCATGGCTTGGCTCAGCAGAGATCAAGGGAAGCTATAGAAACAGATTTTGTATGTTGATGCAAGTGTATGGGAAGTTTTGTATCATTTTGCAAATTTGAGAAACTTTGGCCCTTTTGGAATTTCTTGAAGTTCAAGGCATGAAAGTGTATGATTCTTGGGCCAATTCTGATCCAAATGAGTTGTACTATGATGGTATGATGTTTAGAGATGCATTAGAGGTCATGAAATGGCTTGGCAAGTGGTTTTGCAAAAAATCCTCTTTGGTGCATTCTTGAAAATTATAGGATTTTTGCCAACTTTGAAAGATCATAACTTGAGTTCCATAATGAATTAGAACATGTTCTTGTACTTTTTGAAAAGTTAAAGACCTAAAATACAACTTTAATGACCAAGAATTTTTCATTTGAAGCATTTTTGATCAAGAAAGAGGAGTTTGAAGAACTTTCCCAAAATGGAAAGTTTCCATTACAAGTCATTTCCATTTTTGGCAACTTTTGGTTTAGCTCAAATTTCTTCAATTTTGTGAACTTCCAAGCACTTCAATGATAAAATAAAGATCATATAACTTCAATTTGATGAAAATACCCCTTTGGTTCAATTGTTGGGGGCCTCAGATGCCCTTATTTTGCTCTGACTTGCTCAAGAAGTCACCCAGTGAACATATGACTTCCATAGTGAATTTATTCATAAAACTTGGTACACATGATCCTTATAACATCTTAAGAACATTAGAAACAAGAATGGCCCAAAAATTTGGAGTTAAGGCCTTTGAAACCAAAACCCTAATTTTGGTCATCTGTGTAGTGAAAACCCTAGCTCTGCTTCCATGCTTTCTAGTTCCTGTGATTTCTTGACTTCCTTGACCTTTGAGGGATATAATATGATGATAGAAAACACATGGACCCTCTTGGAATGCTTGGAGGCCTTTGGGTGGCTCAGATGGATCCTTGGATTGCTCAGATCACAAACCCTAGATGCAGATGAACTTGAACTACGCAGATGAAACAAATATGCAATGTAAGGTGAAATGCTTATGCTTATGCAAATATGAAAGATCACAAGACATGGTGTGAAATTAGTGAGGGCAAATTTGGGGTGTTTACAGACTAGACATGATGCATCCTCATAGGAGAGACATTTCTTCTATCCCCACAAACATAAATCAAATCTTTTAAACAATTATTTTCAAAGGAAGAATGTTGCATTGCTTGTCGATTCTTATATCCAAGTTTAAAGCTTCTTCCGATTTTATTCCTCAAACATGGAAGAATATGGCATTGCTTGTTGATCCTTATATCCAAGTTTAAAGCTTCTTCCGATTTTATTTTTCCTCAAATGTTTGTGGTGGAATAGGCGAGATATCTTCCTTAAAGATGACGATTTATCTCTTTCTTAAAATACAACTTAAAATCTCCCCAACAAAATACAAAAATAATTTTCCTAATTAATTAACGAAAGAACTGAGTTCTGGAATCTAGAATTCCTTGAATTCTTGGATGATCGCTCTTAAGGTTAGCCCTTGGGTTGTGATTTATCCAACCTTTCTTCTCAAAACACCTTAATCAAGATCGAACATTTTTCTTAAAAGAACTCTGTTTAGATCCTTGCTAACATGCATATAAATTAGTGCTTAAGCCTCCTCGAGAGTGGACCAGCCAATGTTTAGCAATTAGCACGCGGAATAAACACTTGTTCGTTAAAAAACACAAACCAACAAACCATAGTTGCACGAACTATGAAGCTCTGACTTTCCCATTGCACAAGGGAATACATAGGCATAGGGATTTCAATCCTTGACGAGCACACTAATAAAAAATTAACTATTTCTCCTCCATAAAGCACACTAACTGAAAACAATCATTTTCCCTTTCACAAACGATCTTAGTAAATTTTTGTCGTTAAAAGAAGACAAAAGACATAAGTTAACCTACAAGCGCATATTAAACTAAGAGGTTCCCGTTGAGTACAATGGACGTAAGGGGTGCTAATATCTTCCTCTTGCGTAACCGACTCCCGAACATAGATTAGTGGTTCCGACGACCATTTCTTATCCTTATTAGGTTGTGTCTATATCTTCCTTTTCTGTCGTTAGAATAAATAGAATTAGGTGGTGACTCTGTTGTTTTTTCCACGTCCATCGTGAGGATCGTATTTTTCGTGGTATGACAGTTTACCATCTAAAACAAAGGCCGAATGGAGAAAATTTCCAAGCATAAGGAAAAACTACTGGCGAGAGGTTTTCTGCAACAACTTGGTATTGATTTCGATGAAGTCTATACACTTGTTGCAAGGCTGGAGAAAATCACAATTATTGTGTTGATAGTAGCATACAAAGGGTGGAAGATACATTAGTTGGATGTAAAATATGCATTTTTCAATGGACCTCTGGAAGAATAAGTTTATGCCAGTCAACCACTGGGATTTGAAATCAAATGGAAAGATTCGAAGGTGTACAAATTGAGGAAGGTTGTTTATGGTTTAAAGCAAGCTCTAATAGCTTGGAAAAAGAGAATATATTTTTCCTGATTGAAGAAGGTTTCACAATGTGTGTCTTTGAGCATGTAGTGTAATTCAATGATAGAGATATGTTCATTCAAATCATCATATACTTGTATGTAGATGATTTGTTTATTACATGTGCAGATGAAACAGAGTTAAGAAAAAGTCAATTCAAAGTTGATGCAAGAGTTTGAAATGTCCGACCTAGGGAATTTATCAATTTCTTAGGAATGGAACTCAAAGACATGTGATAAGGAATGTTCTTGCACCAAAATATGTATGCCCAAGATATATTGGAGAGGTTCAAGATGTGCAACTGTAATAAAGCTAATATGTCATTATAAACTAGAGAAAATGTGAGGAAGGAGACAAATGATGAGTTTGTATGCGTGACATTGTACAAAAAAAATCATTGGATCCTTGAGGATCTTTGCAATACCAATCCATACATTTGGAAAAGTGTCGGATTATTAAGTAGATTCATGGAGAACCCCTAAGAATTTTATCTCACTGCAGTTATGAGGGTGTTGAGATACATAAAGGGTACGATTGATAATGGTTTGTTGATGTAAATGCAGAAGAAGTCAAACACGGATGCAAAAATATATGGCTACACTGATTCATATTTCAATGGAGATTAACACGAAAAGAAAATTATTGTAGGCTACATATTCATGATCGAAGATGTTCCAATCTCATGGAGCTCTAAGAAGCAACACATTGTGGCTTTGTCATCACGTGAAGCTAAGTACGTGGTTGCATCATATGCAGCATGCCAAGAAACATGGATAGAGATGTTGCTTGAAGAGATCGAGATAATAGAACCTATGATTATGGAATTGTTTGTCGATAACAAGTCACCTATCGACCTAACGATTCACCCAATGTGTCATGGTCGAACTAAGCATATTAAAGAACGTATAATTTTATGAGGGGTCTAGTTAAAAAAGGAACGATTAAACATGAGAATTGCAAGACAAAATGACAACTAGATATCATACTCACCAAACCCCTGAAGAAAGTCAGGTTCGACGAGTTGAAGAGTGTTGCGTTTGAGATCCCTTTCTATGTGGAGAAAGAAACAAATATGATTAGCCTATTTGTATCACTTATTTAAGTGGAGAGGATCTATTTAGGGTTGAGGGAGATAAACAGAAAATAAGGATTAAAAAGAGAGAAAATATGAGAGAAACTCATTCCAGTTGTTCTACAACCAGACTCACTTAAGCGATGATCCCTGATTCATTAACCATCAGATAGAGCTCAAATTTGGAGGACAGGTTCTTAACACATGTACATAACTTATAGCCATTCGTTATTTCAAAACAACGTTTGAGGTGAGAGTTATATGCTTCGCACTGAAGCTGTAGATTTGAGAGTTTTTTCAGCTTTTTGATTCTTATTTGTAAGCTAGTTTGATTTGTGATTTGCGGTTGTTAGCACTAGTTTGTGAGTCAATTTAAGACTTTCTTATACCCTTAATTGATTATAGTGGAGTTATTTCTTTGGTCTGGAAGACTCATTGTTTTTATTCTCATATTAAAGAGTTTTCCACGTTAAAAATATCGATGTTCTTTTGTACCTTTATTTGTTCGATTTGTCGTCTTATATTTGTGTTGATCCTTAAGGTTCCTACAAGTATGGGGAATTTTATATCCATTACTTATTATTCTATTATTGTGTCATAATTCCCCATCAAAGAGAAACATCAGGATGAGAATTATCGAGAATATTAATTAGGGGGTATGTTAGAAGTCATAATTTAATTTTATGTCGAAAGTTAGTATTTCACTATGTCAAAATTGCTAGTTTGAGGTACAAGAATAAGCTGTATTCGACTCTGTCAAATACAATAGTTAGTTGATATGTCAAAATATTTTGGGCATGTGTCGAATTGTATAGTTTTGGATCTGAACTTTAGTTGCACATATAAAGGGTTTTGTATGATGCAAATAAGTACAACATCACTCAATACGAATCATAATTTTCACAATTTAATTTATAGTTTTTCTCTCTTCTTCCTCTTTCATCTTTCTTGAAAAACCCTTTTGTTTCAACATGATTTAATTCATCTTTACAAAATCAATTTGTAAGGTAAGAGATGATATTCTATATAAACTTTTTAAATACTATATATTCAATTAATGTGGTATTTGAAATTAGGCATGACAACGGGGCGGGCCGGAGACAGTTTTTACCCCCCTTAAACCCAAACTCAAATCCTCAAATAATCCTCGTTCCCCGCCTCAAACCCAAATGGGGATGGAAAATTAAAACCCAAACTCGTCTCAAACGGGTTCGGTTGGGTTCAGGTATCCCACCCTACCACCATCCATTTAATAAAATCAATTTTTTAACAGAAAAATTTATTTTTTCCAAAATAAAATTACATTACAAATAATAATAATAATAATAATAATAATAATAATAATAATAATATAAAACAATCTCAACAAATTCCATACATACATTTCAAATATTTTAAATAATAAATACAAATAAAAATATCAAAACATTGGCCACATATTTAATATTTCAAATTAACAAAATTAAAATAATAGTATATATAATGAAATAAATGGGGTGAATTCATAGACGAGTTCGGGGTGGATACTAGTGTCCACATTACCCGACTCGTCCCTATATTTTGTTGAAAGTAATTCATTAGGTCATATTTGATTTAAATTAAATTTAGATTTGGTTTTAGATCTAGATTTGATTTAGTTCCAAAATAGATATTTTGGGCTTTTATAGTTTTTTGGCTATTGACTTGTGATGCAAACAAACTTAATTCTATAAATAGGGAGTATCCCTCTTGTAATCAAATAACATCACAATACATTGTAATTCAAAGTTCCGCAGGTTGCAGAATAAATCAATAGAAGAAATCTCTCTCATAGTTTGTTGGTAGCAAAATTTTCTCTCCAAATTCTCTTAGAACTATAATTCTTTTCTACTTCATATTTCTTCTTAATTATTTCGTAGGCATCTTTCTTATTCAGAAAGAAAGGATCGGAACTCTTATAGGTTTTGAGTTATTTCCAACATATTTTTTTATTCAGTGAAAACCCAAATCCAAATTCAATCAAAGTGGGTTTTTTCCGCCAACTTCGGAGCAATTTCAGATAAATACTCACGGGTATGAATTATGTTTTCATACCTATTTGAAATCTTTCAAATATACCTCTCAGACTTACAACTATTTTTTCGCAAAACTTATTCATAAAATGAAGAGTATTATTCTATATACCAATTTAGACATGGTATTTTTCCAATAGGATTTCTTCCCGACAATTAGAAAATACTATTAAGAAGAGGTCCTCTATATTAATGACACGATTCACATTATAAAAAAATGGTTTAAAATTTACTCAATTTACCGACTTTTTATAAAGGACATGATTTGTCCCTAGATAGAGGTTAGTCAAAATCTACGAACACAAAACAAAATCTTTTATCTTTGTCTCATTAATCATTAACTTATTTTACACTAAGCAATTTGCAATATCCTAGTCCTAAATGAATGATGCCTAGTTATTTTTGGTCTCCCATTCACTAGTATTTCCAATTGGGACAAAAATCTTGTTCTATAATTATCACATGCAATTCTATTTGTGAAATATGATTCGATTGTTCTATAACAAATATGGTTCTTATAATATTTTATTCAAATTTAATTCTTGCAAAATTTTAAAAGATTTACATTAATTTTTAACGTCAATGTTTATGACGTTGAATACACTTAAGTCAGAATTAGCGATTTTAAAATTTATAAGAGTAAGACTCAAATAAAAAAAGTTCCAGCAACAAAAAATATGTTTTAAAAAGTTCTTAAGCAAAATTATTAATCATACGATTGTATGACCTGTGAAATCAATCATTTACGACGGCGTCAACTTTTGTAATACATACAAGATCTACAAGTATAAAATAAGTTGTATTTTTGCGATTAAAATAAAACTTTCAATTGATATAAACTAGCAAAAAAAGTAAAATTCTTACCTTACTCATCTAATCTGAATCAATATTGAATTTGACGGAGAAAATTCATTTTGATTAAACTTGAATCTGAATCAATATTGAATTTGACGGAGAAAATTCATTTTGATTAAACTTGAGTTTGATTTTTCATCAATTATAAAACATGAGAACTGGTCGGATAATAATGACACTAGTGTGAAAGTATCCAATCAAACTCGTACTTGAATTCACCATGTTTATTTAATAATGTACTATATTCTTTAATTTTGATGATTCACGGGTAGAAAGATTAATTTACACCCGTTTTTTTTTATATTTATAAATAGTATGACACTTTTTTTGTTAAAACGGATGTATAAATATATAATATTACAACCTATTTTAGAAAACAATTGTAAATATTTAAATAATTGTATTTAAATTAAATATATTTACTCTTCTTTTGATAAAAAAATCAGGTGTAAAATGAACAATGTTTACACTTGATATTGACAAGTTTACACCCTATTTTATTTAAATAGGATGTAAAAATATGATATATTACACCTTATTTTCATGATATATTGGATTTTGACAAATTTAATCATATTTTCTTTAAATAGAATATATTTATTTTATTTCATAATTATATTATATTTAATTTGATTTAAACCTATTGCATTTAATCAAATATTTTCTCCCAATCACTAGGAGGCATATTTATGTTTTTTTTATCTTGCTAATCAATTTTAAATTATTATTAGTCGTCCTTAATTAGTTTCTTATTCCTTAATAAAGTGACTTTACATCTCCCATTGGCTTATACAACTTTAATTTCAACCACAAGGGATGCCAACTAATGACTTATAAGATGATGCCATATAATGATAATGATTGAGTTGTCAAAATGATTTCAACTAGTCTACTATCGATAAAAGTCTAACCGAGTTCGAATTCTGACTTACACAATCTTTGACTAAGTTAAACTAAACGGAGTTCGAATTCTGACTTAAATAATCTTTGACGAAGTTGAACTCCGGATTATAAGAGTTTGTTAAAGAACTCGAGACTTAAAATGGAAGTCGAGTAGAAAGATAATCTATCTTATATTGGTTCGATTAACCTTCATTAAAGCATGAAAAATATTACAGATTATGAAAGTGTTTTCTTGTGAAGAACAAGGTACATTGGATGAAAACTTCTATCCACATAAAAATCCATACATTCACAAGAGACATAAGACAAATAGATGATCCTCGACAGACAAGAGGATCATAATACAAGCATTTTTACATATCACTCACTTTAAAAATTCAGTTTCATCGTAGGGATCGAGTCGCTAGCTGCAACTATCTGCTGCTCGAGCTGTACTTAACATTCACACAAGAAACATAAATTGAAAATCTAGGACTGTAATATAATATAATGTTCAACAGATGAATTTCATTATATAGATGCTTACCCTCAACAATGTTTCAAGATTATTCTTAAAAACAAAATACTATTGTTTCACTTGCTGTAAACATCGGCGATAACTGCACAAATAAGAAATTATACATATGATTAGACCAAGAAAATTAGTAAAAAATTATGAAACTTTGTCCTTCAAACTTTTGCAGTTTAGTAGTCAAAATGAAGATTAACCACTTACGCATCTATGTTTTGTTCCTCACAGAAGTTGCGGAAAGAAATGCATGCATTTTTCACCCCTTGTGCACCTATGTTGTTAAACAAACATACAAATTTTTCTTAGGTAACTAAAAATATAAGGTATCACCTACGAAATACAGACACAACACAAACACGCCTTTTTTTAGAGGTGTCGGTGCTACAGAGGATAACACCCTTAAACAAGTGAAAAAGCATGATTAGTCTACCTTGCACTGCTACCTTTAAACTGGTGCACATGAGCATCAACTTTTTTGAAGTTAACACTTTGCTACTCCCTACACATGTAAAATCCAATGAAAATAAAAGATCATGATTCATCATATTCTCTAAAAATCAACATGAAAAAGGATACTAGCGATACTCATAGAGCAAAGGAAAAGAGAAACAACTTCAAAACCAAACTCAGGGTTATTCTCATCTTGTAGATGTTGAAGTTGAAGAAACTGACCATCTAAGAACCCCTTTTATTCACCATAAACAAAAGAGGAGAAAAAGAGACACAAAATCAAAACTAAAAAACAAAACATTCTAAATAACATCTAACAACAAAAACAAAAAACAAACATCCCAAAAGAGACAATTTGGTCTAACTAACCTCCATGAACAAGGATTTGATGTACTCCATCCATTGTATCTGCATTTGACCCACATCCATGTTTCTAAACAAACAACTCACATGTTATTGTTATATCAATAATCATAAAAGAAACAAGTGACCCAGTTGAGTTAAGGTGTTCAAGTTTTGATCATTCAGAAAAAGGGTATACCTTCGAACATGTCAGCCACAATCATATTAAGCACCTATGTCAAGCCATACACAATATTTTCTAGTCAAAAAAATTTCTGCATAAACAAAAGGTAAACATATATAGTTAAATGACCAGAATAAATAAGAACAAATTTTTCCTATATTTTGTGTGAAATACCCCCCTCCCATATCCATAAATAACTCCTAGCAATAAAAACATTGGAATTTTTCCTATCTTTGATATATTTGGCCAACGCTTACAAGTTTCACATCTAACTGATACTTTATGTCAGTTACTCAACTCATAACACCTTCATTATGTCAGTAACAAATTATTACTATATAAATATTCATATCATTTTCAATAGGATTATACAAGAAACTATAAATTTTGATTATTCCTAGTTTTCTCATTTGAGTCACAAAAACCCTGGTTCTGCTGGTAAAGATTAGTTGCATAGCTTCCAGGTGAATTCCTATTGGTTCTATTCATCATAGAAGAATCAAGTCCAATGGAAGTTAAACTAGAGCCTTTGATCAACTCTTCCCTTGAGTGGTGTGGAGTCTCGTTTGAGTCTCGGTAATGTATGCCATTTCTCTTAACAAAACCATGAGGCATGTACATTGGTTTCTTGTTATTGACATCATAAACACCAGGAGGAAGCCTCTCTTCCAGATCTTTGAGGTGATATAACAACGTGACATGTTAATCAAAACAACCTTTTGCATACAGATTTAAAGGCAATAATACATAGAAAGTGGAACTAGAAATCTAAAGTAGTTCCTACTTTTAAGGCTTAGCTAGTACTACTATTAAATTCCAAGATTCATACCAAAAGATCAAGTTGGAGTAAAAGACTGGCCATGGCTAGATTTGTTTCAAGGAAGATATATGTGCTTGTGCAACCTAATTTTTATAGCCACTTTATGTCAATTTTGATCTTCCTATGTGGGAACCTAATACATATTTTGAATGTGCTATTACACTGCTGAACAAGAAAAAACGGCCTGAGAGCATCGTTAAAACAACAACAAAAGATGTTAAACATGAAGATTGTTATTGAGAGCTTTCATGCTCAATATTTCTGAATGTAAGGAATATAACATAGTTGTCCATGCTAAAGTGTGTTTATGAAAACAAAATCACATGGTATTTGAATATCTCGCTCCCAGAATTTTCATCCTAGTACAAACGCGAGAGTGGCGCGGAAAAGTCAGAGTTGTCAGTCAAGCATTTTTATCCCGAAGGAACGGGAAAGGTAATGCTGCACAAACTTGAGGAAGAAGTAAAGGACAAGGTCATGCGAACCAAAGATCTGGGTTCGGGAGTCGATTTCGACCTGGGAAGGTATTAACACCCCAGACTGTATGTCGTACCCGACAGGATCCACGCTTGTTTGTCTACTTCAAAGGGTGAGAAATAAGATGTTGCTGAATTAAACTGCTGACTGTAATGAGAAATGAGAAAGGGAATTGGAAAAAGAGATCAAAAAGAAAGAAGGAAAAATATAGGGAAAATAAAGAATGTGCTCGAACGGGCCCTACCTCGCTGCCTACGTACCTCATCGGGAAAATGAGGATCAGAGTCGACGTAGTTCGCCTAACTAAGGCAACAACTATTTATGTGTTTTTTAGAGATGAACTGCGTATGTCTACGCTCAGGTGTTACAGGCTCGTCTGGTACGAGTGCGTTACCGTCTTGCAAATGAGACAAGTCGTCGCAAGTTCACGTTAAGAGTGAGTGAGGTGAGAAAAGAATTCCCGTAGGAAAAAACGATTCTTCTATGTTGTTTTGTCTTTTAGAGAAGTGTTTTCTGTTTATGGTTTGTTTGTGAACCTTCTCACACTAAGACTTGTTCATCGTGGTAGATGACTTACACCTCGCCTCGAAAAAGGATGTGTATAAGCAACCCACGGCAAAGTCTCCTGTCGTATGAGAAAAATCAACCTTTATTAGGTGCTTTTTACTTTTCTTTGAGATGAGAAAGAAAGCAAAACAAACTAAAGGGAAAAGTCTAAAGGGAGACTAATTATCCTAAGTGTTATCATGCATGGATGAACCTAGGTTAGTGAAGTTTTCTAGTCCTAATGTGAAAAGGAGAAGAAATAGGGAGAAATAGAACACAACTTACTTCCTAATGAAGCTAAGTTGATTCTAAAGGGGAATAACATGGGGTTATGTAAAAGTAAGCAAAGGAATGCTTAAAACACAAACACTTTGGAAGCATAAAGGAATTAAAAGGATTAAATTGTGTGAACTTACCATTACCTCCCTTCAAAACAAAGGTTAGTAGGATAAACATGACAAAAGAAATGCGGTAAACAATTCCTAAGGACTCTAGGACCTAAGCTAGACTCAATTCTAAGTTTAAAGGACCTAAAAATAATGCAAAGCAAAAATCCAACAGCCTATTGCAACACCTAAATGCACAAACAACAATGAAATACAATGCAAAATGCAAACAGCTTTTTACAACTAACAATCAGCATGCAAAACAGGTGTGAAAAGTGTAAAAATGCAACACTCAACATACATTTTACAGCTACTGCAAGAAAATACAGCTATGGATGCAAGACAGATTTAGGATGTTTTCTATTTATGCACAAAAATGAGATTTAATGCACAAAATGGAAATGCAAAAATTCATGCAAGATTTATGCAATAAAATGTAATGAATTATTGCCAAAATCATTATGCAATTGAATGATGCAAACAAAGTGATTTTGTGGTTTCTTATATTATGCAAAATTCCAAACATGCACATGATTTAACAAAATGCAAATGATTCATAATACAATGCAAAATACAGAGATGTGCCATTTATTGTGATGCTAGGAATGATGCAAATTAATGCAAACAATGATCACTAAAATGCTATCAACATAGATGCAACTTTTATGCACGAAAACGGAAACTAACGAACGCATGTCGAAAGCTATCAAAAATACGGAGTCATACGCCTAAAATGATCCTAACAATTCCCTAAAAACATGATCTAATCATACATGAAGATTAAATGGACAATGAGATGCAAACAAGTCATGAAACAAACAAATTTTCAAAGTTGGAACATCATTAACCGGTTAATGGTATAGGTTTACCGATTAATGGTCCTAAAACAACAACATCCAGTTTTGAAAATCATGTGTTAACCGGTTAACCATATGCATTAACCGGTTAACACTGAACATAATGCTGAAAAAAACCAAGAAATAAGAACTTTTGGTCATGAACCTACTTCTAAAAACCCCTAACACATACATGAACATGCTAGCACGAATTTTCTACTTAAAGATGGTATTCTAACACCTATTAGGACCTAGAATAAGCTATAATTCTAGCTTCTAACAACTAAAATAATCATCACGCAAACAAATCGTAATCAAACATAAAATAATCAAAACGCAAACAACAAAGAAACGATAAAGAATGCCATACGGCGAGATAAAGTGAAATAAGTTAAAAGCGAAGAACATTTCGGATCACCAACCTACAAAGCGGAGGCTTTCTTTGGTGTTTGTTGCTATGTTGATCGAAATGCGAATGAAAAAGAAAACTGGAGATTCCTTTGATCCGCGAATGCAAAATAAATGCAATGGAAGACGATCTCGATGAACACTTGTGAAATCACTTTCGAAAAGCCGAAATCGCTCCAAATAATAGAAACACTTCTTTAATAAGCCACAAAATTGATGATTGATGAAGGTTTAGCTTCAATTTCTTTAAGTTTTAATGGAAAACTTTGAAGAACTTCTATGGAGAAGCTTTGGTGAGAAGGTGAAAATGGAGAAAAAGTTGAGAGAAAATGAGAGAGATGAAGTGAAATGAAATTGAAATTGTGAAAGTGAGGATTAAGTTTTTTTTAGGTTTAGAGTGAAATGGATTTATATAGAGGTTAGGCTTGGATGGAAGCTTAGGCATGGAGATAGCTTGGGCATTAGGCTTGGGAAATGAGGCTTGGAGTTGATTTAGATTTTAATGCCTTCTAGGGCTTTGTGGATGGCCTTGAGCTCCTTGTGTAATCACTTGGCTCTTATTGACTTTAAAGATCGAATTGCCGGATAACTGATCATATTTCTTATGCTAGTAACCATGGATGTTATGCCTCACTTTTCTATGCAAAAATGTTTGATCATGTATGCAATATGCTACGCTATATGATATGAAAATGAGAGGGCAAATTTTGGGGTGTTACAGCTGCCCCTATTCAAGCATCTGTTAATCTGAAAAGGACAAGAGCATCGGTTGTCGGCCGTTCTAGATGAAATGTGGTTGAATACCAAAAAGACCCTGAAATTTGCACTCTGCTGGAAAAAACAGGGAAATAAACCCAACCAAAAGAACAACTGTCTGATGATGAAGGTAACCAAAAGTAACTGCTGAAAACAAGAATATGTCTTTTGTGGAACCAGGGGACTACTGACTTACCATAGCGATGATGGACTTGGAAGTGAGAAAGTGTCTTTTGTGGAACCAGGAGCCTTACTGGCTTGCCATAGCGACGATGGACTTGGTACACTTCGGTCTGTGGGATAGACGTGTACAACTTCAAGATCTGTATTAACAAATACTTTGTCTTGATCTTGATTAGAATCCATATAACCATATGCTGTCTTGATTCTCTTAGTATAACCTAAAGGCATACGGTAACAATTGTGCAATTACGAAAATCAGCGTAACAACGCGCTGTCTTGATTCTCTGCATTGTTTCGACAAAATAACCCACTGTCAAGATTTGTAACCAGGCATGCACTGTCTTGATCCTTTTTCAGAATCCGTGTAACTACACGTTGTCTTGTCTCCAAGCTTCAAAATCCGTGTAACAACATGTTGTCTTGATTTTGCTTCAAAATCCGTATAACAATACGATGTCTTGATTTTGGTCTATGAAATCATCATTCTAACAAGTAGACATTTATTTCAAGTAAGAGATCCACTGGGCTGGATCGCTGTCAGAATCCGTATAACAATACGATGTCTTGACTCTGAAACCGAAATAACCATCCTAACAAGAATGTATTTCCAAATAAAGGATCCACTAGACTGGATCGTTGTCATAATCTGTATAACAATACACTGCCTTGACCCTGACCTTCAAAATCTATGTAACTACACGCTGTCTTGATTTGGATTAAGAAATAACCATCCTAACAAGGAGGTATGTATTTCTTCAAATATTTATCCACTGGGCTGGACAAAGATATATTCTTGTTGGGGAGAATTCTTACTAGAACTCCACTGGGGATGCAAACGTCCTGGGCGACATTCTGCTGAGGAAAAGAGATAACCTCCTCCTGTTAATAACCATCGCTGGATGGGGAATAAAACGAACACTGAATCAACCTCGAAACCCTGACTGGAGATAACTGTAACACCCTTCTACCCCACAAACAATTTAAGTAAATTATTATCAGAGTAATTCATAGAAGGTGTCACATTTCTTCATAAAACATTGATCCAAAATATTATATTAATAATATTCTTTTCTCAAATAATCAAAACTATGGCAGCAGAATTATATATTCAAAAATATTTTTCTCTTATCTCATTAAAACATAAAGACCTATTGGTCAAAGTCAACAATTATCATCATTCTCAATTCAACATTTAACAACTCATAAAACCCATCATAACAAAACTAAAATCCAATCATATAAGCGTTCTATTTCCCCCGATGTTACATCTACCAGAGCAAGACACCAGACATTCTAGACTTAAGCTACACAACCTCCAGCTAAGACTTCACGTACCGTGAACTCATCTTAGATATCTGCAAGTTACCCACAAAAGAGGCAACATTTCCAAGCAGGCAGGGTGAGTAATCATAATTCATTATAACAATGCAAGGATATGGAATATAAATAAATTAGAACATCATATTTCTATATCATCAATAATAAAATTCAGAAACAACAACATAATCATGAATTCATCTAGAATATGTGATTCTAACCATCCTGATATGCAATATGCATGTGGTACCAATTTCATCGTGAGATGGATACATGACCATCAACCCTCCACAAAGGAGCACACCGTAAGCATCGAGACACTTCAATCCACACAATGGGATTGAAGCTACAAAATAGGCCGAAGCCCCATCGTGAATGTCATGAAATGCAATGATGCGTTACATCGTAAAAATTCATCGAGAAATCAAATGTGCATCATCCATTTCATATCTAACAGTTCAAACATCAAATAATCATATAATTTTATCGTAAAAACACACCAAAACCTCATTTCATTAATTATCTCCACTTATCAGGACATAACCAATCATTTCATGTTCAACAGATAATCATCATAAAATCATGTCTTTCATCACGACAACACATCAACCATACTTCTTTATCAATCATACAACAAAAAAACTTATTCGATTCAATGAGATAACCAAACAACTTCCCTCATTGACAACAACAAGATGCTAATTCACAATAACATCATATTTATAATCATAAAACCAATTTTTAACAACAAAGCAAACGACTTCCTTCATCAACAACAACAAATCGTCAACTTACAATAGAATCCTATTTATAATCATAAAACCAACTCAACTTTCTCTAAATATTAATCATTTAAAAATTTATCATTTCACTCATTTTATTTCATTAAATTAAAGTTCATCTCGTTAGCTTTCCGACGCTTCAAACGGGACCTAAATCGGAGTTACGGATCAAAAGTTATGAATTTTTCAAAACTAAAAGTGCCACTGTTACAGTGTTAACCGGTTAACCTATAGCGTTAACCGGTTAACGCCTCATTTTTTCGCCCAAAACGCATATTTTTCACTGGTTAACCGGTTAACACCTATGGTTAACCGGTTAACACCTGTACATAAGCAGTTTTCTGCTGTTTTTACGAATTCTACACCAAAATACCTCAATTTTTCAAACGAATTCATTCCAATGCAACCCAAAACTTCTTACCAATCAAAATTAATCATATACAACAACAATATATCAATTCAAACATCAAAGACACCATTCTAAATCATCTTATCAATCCTAATTCACCAATTCATACTCTTATAACTCAATATATGTCATCAAACCTAACAATCACCAAAATCATACAAAACCTAATCTATTCATAAACCAATTCCTATATAATTATAATAGATTATGAAAACTCCCCATACCTTAGAGAATTCCGCCGATTGATATTCTTCACCAAGGTTCTTTGTAACTTCCTGACTCTGAGCTTTCTCTCCTCTTTTCCTTTCCTCAGAGCTCTTCTTCACCAAAAACACGAAAAGTGAGAACTTTTGATCGTGTTCTCCTATTTCGGTAAAATTATCCCAGTTATGTCTTTTCCCACTTTACCCTCATAATTTTCACAAAAAGACCACCTTACCCTTTTTTTAAATATAATTTCAATAATAATAATAAAATAGTATAATAAAACACTATTTATCCTTATTATATAAATTACTCTTATACTCCAAAATAACCAACATAACATTCATACTTCCACTTCTATTATTTTAAATAATAACCAATAATCTGAATAATACTACATGATTATTCTTATTATTAATATTATTAAAATAATTTCACCACCATGCATCGGGTCACATAACCACCAATTGTCAATTCATTCATATATCCTCAAATAAGCAACAAATACTCATAATCAAATTTGGGGTGTTACAATAACCGTCTGCTAGAGATAACAACATCTTGGGCGACATTGTGCTGAGGAAATGAGATGACCATATCCTGAATCCTGCTGGGAATAACAACGTCCTGGGAGACATTATGCTGAGGAAACGAGATAACCATCTCGTGAATCCTGCTGGAGAGGGATAAGAACAAAAATACATCTGGGCATGTGTTGCTTTGTCATATCTACCAAAAATAAATTGGCAACCTCTTGGAGAATATTTCAAAATTGGGATGAATCCCAATCACCCGACGATGCGGGGGGAGTGACAATCTTCCAACTCGGCTGGGGAACAATCTGCCAAAACCTAGTTGGGGAGAGAATTCTGACAATTCTGACTCTGTGGGGAAGAAAACTGCATTCAGCTGCTTGCTGAGAATGAAGCCTCCATTTGGGAAAAGGAACTACTCAACTGATTTTGAAGTCCTACTGGGAACACTGCATGTTCTGACTCAGCTGGGGAAGATTCCGCTTTAACTCTGCTGAGGATGCTAAGTACCACCTTTCCGCTGGGGATAAGAAATGTAAAGCCTCTCTCGCCGGGGGAGACACATTCTGCTTGGGGAATAGATGCCAATGGTGATTGGACTTTATTTGACAGCTTTTCTGGGGAAAACTATGAACACTGCTGGGCAAGGAAGAGAACTCTTGGGTGTAACGGTAAAATCATGAGTGTAAGCTATTAGTTAACTTAACTCAAAGTAAATAGAGTCGCCACCACGTTTTTATTTTATTCCAAGAGGAAAAGGAAAAAAGAACGAATAAATCCTAATGAATCTAAAAGCAAAAAGAAGAGCTAAAAGAAACACATCAGAAAATGGGTAAGGGGATATATTACACAGTGGGAAGGTTTTACGCACCCAAAATATCTGTGGTACTCCACGAGAGCCCTTCGAAAAATTTACTGCTTTTGGTTTGAAAAAAGGCTGTTAAATGAGAGTGGAGGGATGAGGAAAGAATTATTTTTTTAATATTTTTGTGTTTGGAGAGGTTTACCACCTCATGCCTACGTACCCACAAAGTGCAATGCGAGATCAAAACCCCGTAGTTCGTGGTACAAATAGTGAAAAGGGTTGGTTATAATTAATTTTATTAAGTGAAGAGAATTTGTCATTTTCAAGTGGATAGCCTAACAAATCTAGCATGAGAATGAGGGCATGAACTCATACATCATTACAGGGAGGGCACCAACTCGAATAAAATCAATAAGTATGCCATTAAAACCCAACAAATGAAAAGAGACCCAATTACATCAAACTACAACCATGGAGATTGAGAGACTTGCACCCGACTAAAGAATAATGACTCATAATCGACACTTTTTAAAGAAAACAAACAAAAGTGCACAAATGCACAAAACAACTTGAATGAGTTTGGTTCTTTTTATTTTTTTAATTAAAGTCAAAATGATTAAATTCATTGGTTTTAAAAGAAAAGAAAATAGTAAAATCCATTTGACAAAAGTCAAGGTTTTATTTATTAAAGAGATGATGATTTTGGAAAACAAGAATCCTTTGAAAAAGAGAGAAGATTTTGAAAATTATAGAAGGGGTGGAGATGAAGGGACTATCCTACAAAAGAAAATAAGGAGATAAAGGAAGAAAGATCTAACCAAACTTGACGATACTTCAAAATATGAGAATAAGAGTTCCATCCTTATAAGCTAGAAAATGACCAAATAAAGGCAAGTACTAACTTCATGAAGATCAAAGCAAATGAGAGATGTCCTAAAATCTAAGTCCAAAACTGCATTCCAATGCCAAGAATAATAACCAATAGTCCAAAGATTAAGATCACAAGTTTTTTAGAGATTTAATCCTTTATTAATATTTTTGTGTCCAAATGGACAAAAGGAAAATCAACATAACAAAAATAAGAGCAAGAAATATAAACATGATAATGGATGAATAAAGCATAATAAAATAAAAGCAATAAAGGTGCAAGAAATTAAATGTTAGTAGCAAAAGAAATTAAAGTGCAAGAATCTAAAATATTAATAGTAGTAATAGTATAATAATATTTACAAAATAGTGGTATGATGAACTTAATCAACCACAACCAAAAGAGTAACTAAAATCGAAAGGCAACCGGATCCGCTTAGTATCTTACACTATAACGATTAATCAAGGCAAACCAAATCAAATTCAATGAAATTTGAAAGGCGATTGGGAGACCCAAAGCACCTACGCATCAAACATCCATAAGTCTTGATTCTTAATACAATATGATCAAACGCTTTGGGATTACGCGAACAACAAGAGGTCCGGTCCATGAAAGTGAAAGTATCCAATTAGATTTTTATTCCGAATCAGGGACAAAATTAGGTCTATGTTAAGCAAACGGCAAGTAATTTACGAAGTAATTACCCTACAAATGAGGTCAGCCACCACCAATTAAGGTGAACAATATTAGTGCTAATGCATGCGAGATAATAAACGATATGTAAATCGTTATCCGGACGCAATACCGCACGAAACTAAAGATGAATACCAAATTTAGTCACACTTATGGTATTCTTCCATCTTTAAGTTCAATCACTCATCTCGGTGGATTCAAGCATGAAAATGTATCACTAATGCAAAATACCTTAAATGAATTAAATAATCCACTTAAAGGTAGTTTTGGATTAATGAACATTAACTACTCTAATCTACACCCAAAGTTCATTGAAATTAAAGAGAAATCACTCCTAAAAGTGCTTCCCAAGGTAAAAATAAAAAGGAGGAAGAAGGAGGAGAAAGAGGAACCAAAAAGGAGCTTAAAATAAGCCAAAAACAAATTCTGACTTGTGTTAACCTGTTAACCAAAATGCACTGGAAATGGTTAACCCGTTAACGCAGTCAGCTTTCAAAACCTGCGCAGAAAACATTGGTTAACTCGTTAACCAAATTGCACTGAAAATGGTTAAACCGTTAACGTTGAACTAGTAGCAGAAAAAATGCTAAAATTCAGCATAATCCATTTTCAAAACCTTTTTACAAACATTTGATGATCATGATCTGAATTAGCACAAATTTTAAAACCAAAATACAGTGAAATCCATGCAATCAAACAAAAATTGAAGATCCAAAGGATCTATAATCAAAGGCACCAAAGATCTACATCTTGAATGTTGATGATGAATATGGGTTTATGGAAAGAGTGAATTACCAAAAGCACTTCTTCAAATTGGACCAAATCAAGCTAGATCTACTGCAATTGATGAACAAGAAAAAAATCATTTCTTTCACTTGGTTTTTCAAACATAAATGATATTTAAATTATCTCATGGATAAAATATAATTTTTCAAACATTGATCCAAGGTTTCAACTTGTTTTTCACTTATATTTGAAATTTATCAAAGTTTTAAATATTTAAAATATCAAAAATTAGGGTTTGATTTATTCACCCTCAAATTGATTTTTATCACACTCATGGGCCTCTATTAGTGTATAATATTTGTCCTTTTATGAAAAATGAACCATTAGGGTTCATCTAATCCATTTTCAAAAACTCTGTGCGATCACCTTTTTCACCGCATTGAACTTTCATCTGTAAATTTCTTTTTGTGAACTTCTTTACACCTAACCATTATTTTTAATTAAAATGAATTATGAAAATGTGTCATGGGGAATCATTTATGTTTAGGACTCATTCTTACTGTTTTAAACTTTCTCCGGTCTGTTTTAAAACTCCGCCAAACATCCGTATAAGTCATGAATCCTCCAATTGTTTCTTAAACAGTTTTCAGTCTCATAAACAAAGATTATGAGCCCACTTGTTTACAAGTCTCATCCCATTTTATTTATTTCATATTTATGACTAAAGATCTAATACACCTGTAACTAGACTAAGCTTTACTTTGGTGAACTGCTTTCTAAGCAATAGGCAGCTTTTCAGCACCAAGTCCTACTTTGTGTATGAAATCACAAGATAATTAATCCACAAAACATATTCCATAGGCATCCTTATGTATAAACCCTATTATTGGCTTTTAAGCCATCTCTTCTCCCTCTAACTCCTCGTTGTTTTCTTAAACTATTGCTTTCTTGTTAGATTAGGGTTTTGTTGTTTAAAACTATCTTTCTTTACCTCATACTAAAGCAAAGATAATAAAATACTTCTTAATTATCAAAGAGGATACAAATATATTTGTAATCTTTCTCCCTCGGGATTTTGGGCCTCTACTTCCCAGTGTAACTCCCAACATCATTCTTAATAAAACACTTAAGAATACTCAAACCATAGCAAAGACATAAACGAAAAACTGTCAAACACATTCATTGACACTTTTATTTTGGTTTCATGCATATTTACTATATATATTTGCATCTCTACTAGAGTTTAAGTATTCGAGTTACTGTCACCAGACCAACCTTTGAATAACTTAGAACCTTACTAGGTCAAAAAATAACCTCCTCTTGGGCTTTATTCAAGGACCCTCATGCCTCTTAAAGGTTCATTCTCTCAGGCTTAGAAATTACTCATCCTCCCTCAGCCTCCTCTTGGGCTTTGTTCAAGGACCCATGGGCCTCTTATAGGTAACCTAGCCTCCTCTTGGTCTTAAACACAACGACCCTCAAAGGCTTCCTAAAATCATAGGAATATATCCTTAGAATCAAACACATACAATAGTCCCTCTCTCCTTGATGGATAACCAAGCTAGCCTCCTCTTGGGCTTTGTACAATTGAACCTCCTAAACAAAGGATGTTTGATGACCTCAAAAACTTTTATCAATAAACAGACAAAATACTCTTCATACATAGTCAACCTCCCATCAAATTTTCAGCCTCCTATATTAGGCTTCATATACGATACAAACAATCAAGAATTAGTCTATTACATATAAGTTTCACACATGTACTTCAAAATCAGGACACAGATAAACTTTCCATACAGAGTCAGTTTTCTTTGTTTAGCTTCAACATTGGGCTTCAATCAAGGCACAATATATAAAACAACTCTTCCCTCTTTAGAGATGACAAATTCTCTCTACTGAGTCTCTTTTAGCTTCAACCTTGGGCTTCAATTAAGGTACAAAAAGTCAAACAATTCACAATCAATACAGTCGTAGTCTTGGACTTTAACTAAGTTAACCCAACAAAACAGTCATAGTCTTGAACTTTAACTAAGCTAATAAACATCTAAACAGTCATAGTCTTGGACTTTAACTAAGATAATTCCCAATAATACAGTCATAGTCTTGGACTCTAACTAAGCTAAACATTCAACCTTTATTGAGCTATGCAAATCAAGATAACCCATTCAACTTTCCTGAACTATGCAATTCAGGTCAACCATTCAGCCTTTCTTGAACTATGCAAATAAAGATATCATTCAACTTATGCCTTGAGCAATGCAATTTAAGCACCCTATCAATTACCACAAACCATTTCAGCTTCAATTATGGGCTTTGATCAGGACACAAACAAACTTTCAGATTCAATCTTAGGCTTTAAACAAGACACAAATACACTTTGAGCATCAACATCCTGTGCTTTAACCATGATATAAAATCAACCCTTCCTCCTAGCTCTAGCCTTTCAGGAGGAACTACGATGCTTTGATCCCTCAATTCTCTTTTTGGGGGTAGGCAAAATGTCGTAAGATCTTTGCGATCACACCAAACAAAACACAACAATAGGTTCTCAGACCTATCCAAAAACATCAGAAAATTTTGAAAACACAAAAACAACTTCATCCTATCTTACCAACACTCATTTCATTCCCAGATCCAAATCAAAGAAACCCCATCAATATCAAAAAGAACAAATTTTGCACTATACTTAAGGTGAAATAATCTAAGAAAGAATCCAAAACCATGTGGGCATCTGTAAATCAACAGTATGCAGAGCAGGATGAGTTTAAGATATCTTTTCCCTTCCATAACCAACTTCATCAAGAAAAAAAATGAAATTAGAAAGTAGCAAAAATGCGAGTGATTAAAGACCACGAAATCGAGCTACACGTGTCACATTAGCTAAATATGTTATTAAAGACCTCCCATTTATACCATGATGAGTAACAAGGTGTCTAAATAATTCTTGAAGAAGATTCAGAGGATGAAAATGGACTACATCCGGGGTCACAATATTGATGCAAAAAGGATACACACAATAAAATGGTACCATCTTTTGAAAATCACACTATGTGGAAAAATAATGGATGGTAAAAGGATAAGAGTGTGGGGTGATTATTGGATGGAGAAAGGGTACAAACTTGCTAAGAAATGCTACTTACTAACCAGGATGTTATTATGATAAATGAATTAGTAGATACTAATGGAGACTAGAATTGGAAAATAATCAAGGCTAATCTTCCTTCTGATATAGCAAACAAAATCAGTGCCATTGAGCCTCCTCAAAGGGAGAATACTTAGAAAGACATGTGTATATGGGGAATTACTCAAAATATTACTCAAAATACTTAGAAAGACATGTTTATATTTCTAGTTCATATGATAATAATACTCAAAATATTAGTGGCATGGTGAACCTGAAATGGAGAAAGCTTTAGAAGATGAGAGTGCCAAAGAGGATCAGGAAAATGGTGTGGCTGATGTACCATCAGGGCATAAGAACTAACTAGTACCTGAATAAGCTCAAGATAAGAGATTTGTACTATGGGGATTGCCCAGGCGAGGAGGAATCCATAATTCAAGTGATGAGGTACTTTAATGTGGCTAGGGAAAACTGGCAAGGATTACTGCATCCCAAGTATCATGACATTTTCTTCAGGCTCCCTTATGCAGATTGGCTTGAGTTAAACATGACTCAGAATATGGGGAAATAAGGAGCATGTTGGAAGGCTCTTTGGTCAACCATGTCACAAACTTTTGCATTGGAGAAACCTAAAGCTTCATAACCAAGAATATATTCTTCTTACTCTCTTGGACAAAGAAGTTCATAACACATCAATAAGTTATAATCGCGCAATAGTTATATAGAAGGTTGTGGAGAAACAAAAATTTAATATGGCAAGAACAATGTGGGTTACTACTGAACAAGGATGGATCAGTGTTAATACAGGTGAATCTGTAAATAGAAAGTCCATATAAGGTTGTGGAGGCATCATACATAATGATAAAGCTGATTGGCTTGGAGGATTCGCCAAGAATATTGGTATATACAATGTGTTTAATGTAAAATTGTGAGGTGTACTGGAAAGAATACATATGGTTTAGGAATGCAGGTACAACAAAGTTGAGATTCAGGTTGATAACATTGGAAGTCGTGAGAGTCTTACAAAACTTTAAGCCCAGCAGAAAACCAAGGATGAGTGTGATGTAAAAAATCCAAGATAGTTTGAAGAGTATACCATAAATTTGTGCAAAGCATATTCACCAGGAAGCCAACAAGTTTGTGGATTAACTTGTCAAGTATAGTATATTGATGCAAAATAATAAATGTAAATTTGACGAGTGTCCTACGTTTCTGTATATATTAGTGAGCAATGACGTAATTGAGGCTTAAGACCCTCATATATATATTAATGTGTGTTGTTGTTTGGGCTTCATTCCTCATAAAAAAGAGAGATAAATATTATCTTTTATTGTCATCATTTAAAGTGACTTCCCTCAAACTTAAATGGTTTGTTAAAGTCATAAACAATTAAATTGTTACAATAATTTCTTTAGTATGCATGGAAGAAGGAAACATCTTAAAATTATTGATTTTGAATTTCTAAAATGATTCAAAAATATATTTATGGCACTGAAAAATGAATGGCTGAGTTACATACTAGATCACTCTCTTTAAAACGTTTCATAGGTCAAAATGATGCAAAAAAATCTATCAACCACAAAGTCCCTAAAATAAAACAACACAGTCAAAATGAATGATATTCATAATTCTATTGTAATGTAGGCACCGTTTTAGAATAAATCCTTAAATAATTGTTGTTTGACCGCCCTAAATAATTTCTTAGACAAGGAAAAATTAAATAATTCTCCAAAGTGAACTAAAAAAATACTAGAAAAATTTAATGAGTTAAGGAAATAAAAGAAACATTGGTGATTCGACAATTCGAGTATGTAAAAAAATAACAAAAGAAAAACATTGACAATGAAAAATACATATCCCTCTTAAAATATCTATGTTTCATTAATGTGTGATCGATTAATCATTCAAAATAATCTAGCCTTAAGGCTTTGTTCGGGAGTTAGAAAGAAAGGGGAAATGAAGACTTTCGGAAATAAAATTTAAAAAATATATAGGAAAATATTTGATATTTTTTGAAAGGATATTTTTGTATATAATAATAAAAGAGTGTTTATCATTACTATATTTTTAATTTTTAAAATACTATAATAATATAAAATATATTTAGAAAATTTATGTAAGCCCTTCAAAATCTTTCAATACAAATTTTTTATTTTCCAAATTAAAAGAATTTTATGTTATGAATAAAAACAACCTCCCTAAAACCTTTCCACCTTAAACTCTATATTTTCAACTCAATTTTCCCTTCTTTTTTTAAAAGTCTTCCTTTTTTTTTCCCTTTTTCAAATTCCCCAACATAACCTAAATATATTTCAGAAACACAAATGATAGTTTTGCTAAGAGAATTGTTGACATATGAAATGACTCATTATTAAAAACTCAAAATTTTAAATTCATCCGAAATAAATGTTGGAATTAAACTCAATTCTTTGAGTAATTCCAAATCAATATTGATGAACAAGATTCAATAACTCTAATTGAATTATCTCTTGTTTTTCACTCTTCACTTGAGTGAATCAACCAACCTTGGTTGCAAAATTGTATCGCTACACAATGGTGATGAAAACAAGAAAGAAAATTAAATTGGGAAAGAAGAAGAATTTTTGCAGAGTAACTCTTTGTTCTAAAACCTGCAATTTTATTCAAATGAATCACATTACAACAATAAGGTTACTACTTATTTATAGATTTTGTTTGCTCCATAAGCAAAGCCCAAAAAAAAAAGGCTCAAAATACATAATTCTATTAACACTACAAAATTAGGTTTAAGATAAAATCCATGTCAAAACTAACTCTTCAACGCTCTGACAACTTGTCTTTCAACATGCTTCTTACCATATTCATGATAATTATCTTCTTCCTTTTTGGAGTTCCATTCTGCTGTGAAGTGTAGGGTGGCACCACCTCATGCACAATCCATTCTTTCTCACATAATGTGTCAAAGTATTTCAACACATATTCTCTACCACCATTAGTCCTTAAAATCTTGAGCTTTTGACCATTTTGTATTTCAACCATAGATTTAAACTTTACAAATACCTCGATCACTTCACTTTTTTTCTTGATCAGGTAAGTCCGGAGTTTTGACTGAAATCATCTATGAATATGACAAAATATTTGTTACCTCTAATTGAATGCACCTTAATAGGTCCACATACATTAGAGTATAGAATTTCAAGAATTGTCTTCGACCTACTTCCTGCATCCTTGCTAAAGTTGTTCTTGTGCTACTTCGCTAGCACACATTCTTCACACACTTCATTTGGAATGTCAATTTCTGGTAACCCTGAAATTATTTTTCTTCTCTTCAGTTCTCTGATATCTTTGAAGTTGAGATAACAAGTGTATAGTGCCACATGCATTCATCCATGCTACATGCAGTTGCAAGGCATTTGTGTTCCATCACATTAAGTTCAATCTTGAAGGTTCTATTTTGAAATATGAGAGCCTTCAAGATTAACCTTCCATCTTAGTCTATAACTATCATCATCTTGTCTTCAATTGACATCTTGTAGTTCTTTTCGACCAACTGACATATGCTGAGCAAATTACTTTTCATGATAGTATGTACAATACATTTGAAATTACATACCTCTTTCCATTTTTCCTTATTATCAGAACATTACCAATACCTTCATCTGCTAGAGTATTGTCATTTGCAAATTTTACCATGTTCTTGAATGAAGGTTTTATATTGACAAACCAATCATTCCTACTAGTCATATGTGATGAACATCTTGAGTCCAAGTACCATTGGTCCTAGAATCTTTCTTGATATCTTGTCGTGATTATCAATATCATCTCTTTTTCTTCATGCTTTGCAAACTTTGCATCATTATCTTGACTCTTATGTTTCTTAGGACGATCACTAGAGTAGTGACCATACTTCTGACAATTGAAACACTAAATGTGAATTTTATCAGGTTTTCGACCACCACCTCTTCCTATACCTATTGCACCACCTCTTTGGTTGCTTTGGTATGAGGACTTTCTTTGATTTGACCAGCCTCATTCTTTCTGATTTTGACTAGTCGAATTATTGTAGCCTTCTCCACCTTTCCAACTTCCATTTCCCTTCTTTTCTTTTTCTAATTGCGTCTGCAAAGCCATAACACTTTTTGACTTTCTTTCAACTCTTTTAGTCATTCTTTGTTCATGAGATTCAAGTGTGCCTTGAAGCTGTTCCTTTGTCAAGTTGACAAATCTTTCAACTCTTCACTGGCTATTATCACGTGGTCGAATTTTGGAGCAAATGACCTCAAGATCTATGCAATAACTGGTCTTGATGTCAACACTTCTCCACATACCTTGATTTGATTCACCGGTTTTGTAACCCTAGTGAAAAAATCAGTTATACTTTCACTTTCTTGCATCTGAAGCAATTCATACGTCCTTTTGTGAGTTTGTAACCTCAATTTTTTCACCTTCTTTGTGCCTCCAAACGATTTCTCCAACATTTCCCATGCTTCTTTCCCTGATTCTACATCACCGACCTTTTCAAATTTTTCACGATCAACACATTGATGAATTATAAAAAGAGCTTTATAATATTTCTTCTTCAATTCTCTGTATGCAGTTTTTTCTTAATCTGACACATTTTCTACAAGTGGTGTAACTCATTCCTTCCCAAGATTCCAAAGATATTGACAACAAAAAACAACCTTCATATGTTTACACAAATTCTCATAATTCTGACCCTTTAGAATTGGGAGACTCGTCGAAAAACATCCATTCAGATTATTCATCCCCATTGCTATTGTTTCCCATGAATCGCTCAGTCAGTGCTCTAAATACTAGATGTTGGAATTAAACTCAATACTTTGAGTAAGCCCGAATCAATCTTGATGAATAAGATCCAATCACACTTATTGAATTCTCTCTTGTTTTTCACTTTTCACTTGAGTGAATCAACCAACCTTAGTTGTAAGACTGTATCACTACACAATGGTGATGAAAACAAAAAAGAAAATCGAATTGAAAAATAAGAAGAATTTCTGTAGAGTAACTATATACTCTCAAACCTACAATTTTCAACAATAGCAATGGAAACAGGAAAGAAAATCAAATTGGGAAATAAGAAGAATTGTGAACCATTTAACCAGTTGATTGAATTCTCAGCAATTCCAATAAAAAGAAACAAGACCTTAACTCACTCTTATGTCAAAAGTATTTGTATTTGAACCCAAAATATGAAATTTTCCAAAGGATAATGCTTTTGAAAAAAAAGCATTGAAAATTATCCCCAAAAGCCAAAAAGAAGAGAATGCCACTCTTTTACCAAAGAGTATCTGTGGCAGAAAAAGTTAGACAAGAAAAGGAAAGGTCTATAGAGTTTTCAAATTTTAAAGTGTTATCACCAATGAATACAAAAATAACCTAAGATAAAGTTTTGGTATCATCATATTTAATGCACTATACTTTGTTTGATAACTTTGCGCTTCTCATGGCCTTACTTCAACACAAAAAAAAATCTCCTTTCTCAAAACTTGTGGTTTATTTGCAATTAATATATTACTAATCTTGGATTAGGCTTCCACTAGGCCAAGTCACTTCTTGAAATTCCATACAAAGTTCTTGTTTTAATCTCTTAGACTATATAGGTCTCAAACTCACGAGATAACAACTATATGGTCTAGAAAAGTATATGATGCATTGATTTATTGATGTATATGAAAAAATTATATAAGTCAATGTTTCATATCCATAAATGAGATAATACTTCTTCATTCTAAATATTAAAATATCTTTTTATTATAAATTAGTTTTAAAAATATTCTCACATCGGCAACAAAAAATGAACTAAGGTAAGTTTCATATAGTTCTCTTATATTTATTTACACAATAAAATAAAATATTTATGATGAATATCAAATTATATATTTATCATTAAATAAATAAAAAAATTGAGACTTTTTCTCTCAACATTTAAGACCTAAATTTTATTTTTCAACATTCTTTATTTTAACTATTTATAGTTATTTAAACTTACTTTAAATTTTTAATTTTTAATAATTACATGTAAAAAAATGAATTAAAAAATAAAAGAGTCTATAAATTTTACATTCAGAAAATTGACATATATAGCTATCAATGAGATTTTGTTTACCATCTTATAACTTACAAAAGGACATAACTTTTTCATATAAAAATTTGACAACTGTTTAGCATAACAAATATTATTTTCCACATAATTCATATCTCATTATTTTTCTAATAAAATAACCCAAATTTCAATACTATATATAGTAATAGTATTTTTCAAACAAGAAAAAGTATTTTTCTTAATGCAAGTGAATTAGAAAAAAAATGTTGCTTTGCCAATGGGACATTCACATATAAGTCAAACCCATGTGATAATGTTTGATCCATCTCATCCATCCAATTGATCCAAGAAATAAATCCCAACCGTTAAAAAATAATGCCACCTTGTTAGGTAGGACCCATCCAAAGTACTAGTATTACGTGGAACTTCTCGTGAATTTAGAAAGTCAGATATATAAATTCAAAATCACAATGTCCAATCACATCTTTTTCTTCATCTCTCTCTATAGGCTCCTTCTATTTATTTCATTCTCTATCAAACTTGTCAATTTATTTTATTAACTTCTATATAATATACACAGAGTTCTGACACATAATTCTTAAAAAAAAAACATTTGAAAGAGGTTAATTCAAGAAAGTGCACATGGGAAGACACTCTTGTTGCTACAAACAGAAGCTTCGTAAAGGTCTTTGGTCTCCAGAAGAAGATGAAAAGCTTTTGAATTATATCACTAAACATGGTCATGGATGTTGGAGTTCAGTTCCAAAACTAGCTGGTAATAAACTATATGATAAAATTTTATATATCAATTTAATTTTCTAACTTTTTTTTATTAATATAATGTCAGGTTTGCAGAGATGTGGTAAGAGTTGTAGATTGAGATGGATAAATTACCTTAGACCTGATTTGAAGAGAGGAGCATTCTCACAAGAAGAAGAAAATTCTATAATTGAACTTCATGCACTTCTCGGCAACAGGTATGTTATACATACATACATACTGATAGTTTGTATCTTTTAACGAATCGAAACGATAAGGGCTAAGAACTGAATTATATATATATGATTTTCAGGTGGTCGCAGATTGCGGCTCAGTTACCAGGAAGAACTGATAATGAGATAAAGAATTTATGGAATTCAAATTTGAAGAAGAAGCTGAGACAAAAAGGAATTGATCCAAACACACACCAACCGATTTCTGAATTAGTTGAAAACAATGACAAGGAGAAGCAAGTTGAGACTGAGAAAAACAATCATCAGATTCCGATTCAGAAAAGTTCTGTCGGATCGAATGAAGTGAATCTTTTCGAAACAGCAAAGGATAATAACTGTAATTATCCACTTGAAATGAATTCAAAAATCAACAACAGTTCTTCAAGTTTCATATCTTCTGAAAACATGGTTGGATTAGGATCATCATCTTCATCATATCTATCTTTTCAACAAGTTAACTATGGAATCAATAACATAGCTCTATCACCAAATTCCAACAACAATTCACTTTGTTTCATACCAAGTACTAGTGGCGGTTCAACTTCCATGTCTGAACTAAATTCTTCAACCATGTTCCAATCTATTCAAAACTGGGAATTCAGTAACAACAACGCAGCAAGCAAAAGCAGCAATGGAAGCAGTGGATACAACATTAACTTTATCGAAGATCATCATAATCAAGTAATAGAAGACATTAAATGGTCGGAATATCTAAACACTACTCCATTTTTTCTAGGAAACAACAACACAATTCAGCAGCATCATAGTACAACAATCTACAGTGACGATGAGATTAAACAAGAAATGGAATTCATTCATCATAATTCAGATATATATAGCAACAACAACAAAGATTTTCAGAGATTTTCACTCGCTTTTGGACAGACACTTTAGTTTCACACGTAAGTGGAATCAAATTTCAAACAAAAGAAAGAGAAAGATCGATGCCGACATTTCCAACGTGAATTTTGGTCAGAAACATGTCGTTACTTCTGACCACAGGTGTGTGCTGTAAATTTTTTTTTTCTTTTTCATTTTAAGTTCTTTTTTATTAGTGATATTGTAAATGTGTCTGATACAAGAAAAAAAATCTCATAAATCAGCATTATGTTACCGTATAGTAATATTTATGATTGGTTAAAGTTTCTTTCAATTTATCATTTTGTTTATTAAACAAATAAGGCTTTCAGTTTTCCATTCTTACTCTCTTTATATATCTCTTAATTTTAATTACTGTTTAATCATTGGTTATCACTTGAACAAGTTCTAACCACGTCACTAATTATCATATGAATCTATATAATATATATCATTACTTCTGAGAAAAAACATGTATACATTCATGTCTATCAACATTTATAATTATATTTAATTTGATTATTGTTTAAAATTCGTGTCTACCAATATTTATAATTATATTTTATTTGATTTTTGTTTAAAATTATTATTAGTATCGGTGTGACATTGTCAGTTTCAAAATCGATATGAATTTAATTGGCATACACAGACACTCAATAACCGTCAATTTAAATTTATATTTGGTTTTTATTTTAATTATATTTAAAGTAATAATTATAAATGATTGTGATGGATTGATGATTTAAAATTTTTTACACTGATAATACATAATAATTAATCTCAATAAATATTGTATTAGTGGTGCTTGGTAAACATAGAATAGTATTTAAAAAATTGTTCAAATGGTGATGTATTTCGTTTGGGAAAAAGTGATTTTTTTTTAAGTTCTATTTATAGAAACCGACACTATAGTTGAAGTTGAAATTAAGGATAGTTTTCAAATACTTGCCTATCACATGGTCCTTTTGAAAATTTGAGAATCCAGTGATGTTATTTTCTGTGTATGAAAACGTCACAAGGTAACACCATTTTTCATAAATGTGTGTTTATATCATTTTCTCCTATGATAAAGATTGTTTTCAGTTTTTGGACACATTTGAGCTCAATTTCATTTCTAGTTAATGGCCATAGATAAGAAATTAGTTGAATATTTTTCATCTGGTAATGTTTTTTAAGTAATCAAAAGCTGTTTTATAGAATTTTTTAATTCCCATGAGCTGTATGATGATTGATTCTATTATATAGGACAAAAAGCTCTAAAAAATATAAAATAAAATAATAATTATGGCATGCCACCGACTAATTCAGTGCATAAACGCCACACACAAAATTATTTAAAATTATTTATTTAATGTTAACAATTAACATAAGGACAAGAATTAAGAAGCCAAATGGAAAATAAAAATTGAGTATGAAATGGACGGGTCCTTCCTTAATTAGACACAATAATATAAGTGACCTATGATATTTTTTACAAGATTAAGGAAAGTACTAATCTCTCCCCCACAATTTTGGTGGTTTAATTTTAATTTATATGGATTTTAAAATAATAATTTAGTCAAAAGTATTCAAAACTAATAATTGTACTTTGATTTTTTTTCTTTCTTTCTCTTTTTAAGCACTGCATTTTTTAATTTTTAAATAACTTATCATTTATAAAATTTTCAGAAGCTTTATTGTTACTACTATTAACTAATTCTTCTTTAATGGAGGTGTATGCTTTTTTTAGCATAATGAAAGTATGTAAGTTTAAAAGTTTTATCTTATTTAAGTTAATTCATTTTTATAAAAAAATGGTTTCTAAGATGAGAGATATTATTTTTTTTTTTTTTTAATGTTCTATCTTCAACTAAACTAACGTGTTTTATCAGGATTTAAGTTAATTCATTCTTAAAAAAAATGATCCGTAAGATAAGAGGTATTATTTTATATAATTTTTTTAAATGTTTTATTTTCAACTAAACTAATATGTGATTTGAATTTTTTCAATACATTTTTTTATGTTCAATTTTCTTTTAAATTTGGTGTGTGAATATAAATGGTAGACGATCCAAAATTTAATTAATAGAATTTAATATTATATTAGAATTTGACTTAATTCAAACTTATAAAATTAACTTACAAAATAAGAGAGCAAGAGAGCATTCTAAATAAACTCATGTTTAAATAAGTCAATATGTCTAACAATATTTTTGATATATTTTATTGATGTATTATTAAAATATCTATAGTTTTTGTTTGATATATTTAGAAGACAAATATAATTTAGAGCCTATTGATCAACTAACAAATTTGTCTATTATAAATTGTTAGTGTAAATATTCTTAAATTTAAGAAGTATTAATTAGTATTAATTCTTGTAAAGAATATATTAATATAATTTTTTACCTATGTTGTTTTTTCATATAAAATAGAAATAATTTAATGTCTTTTGTTTAATAAAAAGTAATAATATATACTTTTAACACAATAAAAAATAAAATGTAAAAATAGTAAAGTTTGAATATTATAAATAAGCATTTTGGTGTAATTTTTCAAAGGATATATTAATATAATTTTAGTATAATTAGTTCCTATGTCCCCGTAAAATAATTTTGAATTTCAATTTAGTCCCATAATAAAAAAAATGTTTCATGTTAGTCTCCTATTGAATTTTAGTCCATTTTGTTGATTGTTGTGTTTTGCTGTTATTATTTGCTACTGTAGAGTGTCAAATGGATGATGAGTTAGCAAAAAAATACAAATTAAAAAAATATAATTAATAAATTTACATAAAGATCATTAATTTACATAAAAAATCATTAATAAAAAAATATAATTAATTAATTTACATAAAAATCATTCTACAATAACTATTAATTAATTTACATAATTAACTAAAAAATATAAAAAGAAATTATTAAAATACATCCTATTGCAACTTCTTCTTTAAGCAACCTCACAATCTTCGAAGATGTTGTTCCCCTCACTCACAATTGAATCATCAACAACAACAATCATGTTACCTTCAAAGCACGATCTGACGAAAACTTCAATTTCACACTGAAATCCCTAATTTTCCGAGATGACTCAATAAAAGTCATTCCTACATAACCAAGTGCATAACGCAACAACACCAGAATCACAATTTACAATTCATTTTAATCAACCCTTCCTAAAAGTGTCAACAATTCACGGTTCATTAAGAATAATAATTTTTCAAAAAAGAACAATACAAAATCCAAAAGAAAAAAAAATCTAAAAAAAAAAACACTTAACCCAGATACAAAATCTATTAAAAAAATATTAAACACAGCAAACAACAATCCCAATTAATATTTCACTTTGGATCATACTCATAACATACAAAATCCAAAAAAAAATCAAACACACAGCAAAAGAATAGGCACATTTCTTTGTTGGGATTATTCGTAGTAATATTGATCGTGAGCAATTGAAGGTGAGAGAGATGAAAAAGAAACAGAGAAGAGAGAAATGATTTGAGAGAGCGATTAATAATAATAATAATAATAATAATAATAATAATATATTTAATAATAAATTGATAATAAACAAAATAAAAAGTCAGGTAAGTAAGTATATACCAAGTAGACCGTCATATATGTATTGTTTAACGTTTTTTCTCAAAATTTAACGAAATAGATTAATTTGACTAATGAAATCGTTTTAAAGAACTATAATGTACTCTCTCAGTTCCTTTTTAAGTGTCATTTTTTGAATTTTTACACATACCAAGAAAACTAATCATTATTGTTATTTTTCATACAATAATTATCTTCTTATCCATAATACCCCTATTTATTTATGACATTCATTTTATTTTTTTTCTCTCTATAATAGTTATCTAGGGGTGATTTTGACAAAATGCATTTAATACTATCTTGAATTTTGCAAGTCACAATTAAAAAGAGACAATTTTTTTTCCTAAAAAGTGACACTTATAAAAGAAAGGAGCGAGTAATGTTTTTTAACTAAAGGAACAAAGTGAAATAATAAATTAAATTAAGGAAAAAAAATGAATTAAACCTATAATCTTTTATATTGATTATGTATTTCATATAAAATAAATAAATAATTTTAAAAAAATAGTGTAAAAATATTTAAATATTTTGCATATATTTAAGAATAGAATTCAAATTAATAAATAAATATTATAATTAATTACAAATTTATTTATATAAGTTGCTGACTTATAAATATTTATATAATAAAATTTGACAATTTAACGTTAAACCAAATTAATTAGAAATAATGTAAATGTCATTAATGTAAAAAAAATTGTTTTATAGATAAAAACAATTATTTAACTTATCATGTGAGTTACTTTAAGAAGCTATGAATGTAATCCATTGCATGTGATTGTGTCAAATTAACTACCTAAGCATGCAACTCTTACCTACATGCAAACTTGTACATTAGAGGACGTCAATGCTTTGGTAAAATTAAAAGTAAACAATTTTGGTACATCGTAGCCAAAAATGGAAGCGGGAAAATAAGTAGTATTTGATGAGTTAGCTTCAAGAAGTTTTTTAATCAAATGTCGTTTAATTAAAGGAATTACATTACTTTGTTTGTTTTTAAAATAAAAATCAAAATTGTTCCAATATACAATTCCTTTACAATGTCAGTGTATTCAAATTATATATATATATATATATATATATATATATATATATATATATATATATATATATATATATATATATATATATATATATATATATAATTTTGACATTTTTTTTGGAGGGGAGAGTGTGAAGGAACTTTGGAGGAAGGAAACTAGAAATAAATTGTGATTTTTAAAATATTTTTTGTGTTTGTGTTTTTTTTATAAAATAATGATAAATAAATGTTAGAATTAATATATTTTTAATTTTATGAATATTATAAGTATGGATTAAATTTAAATTATTTGTCTAAACTCTTAAAAACTTTCCAAAATCTCCATTTTGATATTATTATTGAAAACATAAAAATTGTATGAATGAGTATCTTTTGAGGATTTTAGAAGGTTTTAGATAAATTTACAATTTCTAATATATTATAATATTTTTAACATTAAAAAATTAAAATTATATATTTATTTTTATTTTTACAAAAACATACTTTCAAAAAATATTTTTAAAAAAAAAGTATTTTATTCTTCTATCTACTTTGCATACATAAAAGTCCAAAGAGAATTTAATTGTTACATAAACATAAATCAAATTAAAATGATTCAATCTTCCACACATCAAAACTAATTCCGAGCGGTCTAATGGACCAGACACGAGTGGAATGAAAGGGAGTTACTATAAATAATAGTAACAATCTAATTTTTGATATTAGATCAATCCTATAGCTGAATACATTATACATATTACATTTCCTGTTAACAAGAAAAGAGGATTTTCCTCAGCATTCCCAAATTCTTAAAACCACTTTCAATTTCACCATTGACCTATTAAAATAACTTTTAGCTACATTTTTTTTCATTTTTTGTTGTGTAACTTAATTGAATAACATAATCCTCCATTGAAGATGAATGATGTCTGTACTTTAACTCAACTGAAAACCAGATTGTGACATGAATTATCACAAGGGTAAGGACAATCAATGACCTTAACACCTGCCCGGTCGAAAAACCAGTCTCCAACCGCTAAAGCGATCACCTACATATAGTCAATGTTTATGAATATTATCGAAATTTTGTTGTATAATTAATGTGTATGTTTTACGAGTATAAGTTCAATGCTCACCTTGTTCTCAATAACCGGAGAATTGTCTGAAAACCATGTATCTTGTCTCTCGGTTTGACAATGAGCGAAACACGAATTGATAAACAATCCATTCTTGTTTGATCTCGAGAAATCTTTAATAGAATTCAGCATGTGGTTCCTAAATCCTGTATTCAAGAGACAGTGAAGTGAAATGTATCAACCAACCGAATAATATTACTTCCTCTAGTTCTATTTATAAATGGCAGATACATTGATTATTCAATGAATTTAAATAATAAATTTTCTCTTATATATAAAATTAGATGGAGTATTTATTTATTTGCGACAAATGGTATATATTTGTTATACATTACCTTGAAGAAATTGGATTTGTGGCCTAGTGCATTTAGCATGGTTTAATCTACAATCATGCCAATAGCCATGAGGATCTGCTGATGGAGGAGCTAAACTTGATTGGATCTGATAACAGTTCGAAAAAATAATTTAATGATCACTACTATGTAGCACGGACACGAACTTGACATGCATATTGTTACATTTAATCGCTTCATTACTCCTGACTAGTGTCAGTATTGTGTCTGGTGTCTGTGTTATTGCGACACATCATATAATATGATTTATTTATCACCCGAAGTAAAGACTACACCAGTTTATAAAGTTTAGGCAATTTACCTGCCATGAATCATAAGCAGTATTAAGAAGAAAAAGTGGTGTTCTAACACTGGCAATCAAATTCTGAGGGAAGAAGCACTGAAAAGGAGTGTAAAAAAAGGGTCACTAAAAGTTCAAGTTTATACCAAGCAATAGTGAGAGATCTGTTTTCTGCATATTCTTTCAAATGAAACTGGCATATGATTATGCTTACCGAAGTTGGATCAAGATGATTAGTACAAATTCGCGGTAGATTCTTCCGCGCGCCCTGCATCCCCACAACACCTTTATACATATTCCTGAGGGTACGCTCACCCGATATATCAATCCTATAAATTTCAAAGCAAACAACAATTAACAAAACTTCTAATTATAATGATAGAAATGGCATATGTAGTTTGTTTGTTGCTTACGAGTCAAGAAACAACCCTGCATCGCTTAGACACTTCACTCTAGTTTCCCTCGGAAAGAGACCTCGAAATTCATCGCAGTGTATAATAGTAGCTAGGCCGCCCGCAGAACATCCGGAAAGAAGAGCTTGGTCAGCTAAACGCATTCCCTTTGTCATCAAATCTTCCATCGCGGCTGCCCAAATGCGCTGTCCTCTGAATTGCAGCTGTGCAGCCTATCTCACCAAACATCATATCATATCCAAGAAAGATAGTAAATCATCATTTCATCATATAAATGTCATTTCCATCATTTGAAGAACACCCGTACCTGATCTTCGCCATCTCCAGCGAATGAGCCACCATCACAATAACGAAGTTTTACTCGATTCCAATTGAAAAAATCTAAAAAATATATGAAAAACAATAACATAATCAGAGCTTGCAAAGACTATGACAAATAAAAAAATCAGCACATGAACAGATGATTTGAATGGAAACCTGGATTTTCTTCAGGCTTATTACTAAGTATTCCTGTGAATGGTATCTCCCTTTCCATGAATAATGATGACCCACGCCGCGTTTTCTTGCGATAAACACATGTTCTAACATTGTTACACCATCCACCTCCCTGTCAAAGAAAGAAAGTAGCTTCATCAGCACATGAAGAGAGTTGGAGAAAGATAAGAAAGTGATAATGATACCTCTAAATTAACAAGCCAACTTTTTGCTCCTGAACCATATCCACGATGCAAATGGTAACCTGGTAATGTTCCATCCAAGCACACTGCAAAAGGATAAGACTAATGTAATATAACAGTCTAACAGAGAAACAAGAACCGAACTATGAAACACTGACACCAGAAACAGACACTGACACGGACAAGAACACTGACACAGACACACATTTTTTCAGAGATGGTGATGCTACTGAGGAAGTGAAAGGTAGAAGAAGTAGTATAGTACCTGCTCCTTTAGCAGCTGCATTGTGGATAAGAGTGAGTCCTACTAGGAGAAGATTTCCATGTTCACGAGCCTCCTCCACCAAGTCCAAGTCCAATAAAGAGAGTTTTTGAGTTTGGTTGAAGGGATATATGGCATAAACACAGTTGGTGAAAACAAGTCCTATTGTAATGACAAACCAAAAAAGTTTTGCCATTTCTTCTGCAAATGTTTTGGGAGAATGAAATAACACTTGTCACTGATGAAGAAAACAATGCATAACAAAATCTGAATTCAGCAATAATCAAAGAGGAAGAGAACAAGAAAGGAAAAGAAGGTAAAGCGGTGGAAGAATCTTTTCTATAAACAAAACAAACTTTGCCGAGCGAGCTTCTTTGAGCTTTTATTGCTGCAAGTTTGGAATCTTCCAAACTTTTCAACACCAAATGTTTCAAGAGTTTTTATCAAATTATATATATAATTAACTCTAATAGTTCAAATATGTAACTAACTCAACTCAACCATAAATACACGTTCAAATTAAATTATATATTACCTGATGTAAAATTCTTTAACATTATTAAAAGAAATTAATTGTTATGCAGTAACATTACAGTGTAAATTTCTAATCGGATCCTTTTGTTTATATTGAATTTCTAATCGGATCCTTTTAGTTATTAAAAGTTGACCACTTCAAAAAAAAAACAAAAAAAAAACAGAGACAAAATGTTTTAAGAGTATTGATAACCATATATATTTCTTTTGGCATGTTCATGAGATTGAGGTCAAAGTTATTTGTGGATGAAAAAAGAAAGATGAGTATTATTGGAGTCATGAGAGTGTTTGGTTTGTGTGCATTTTATTTTGTTTCGTAACAAACAAAATAACAACCAATTCTGAAAGTGACTCTTATAACACGAGAAAAAACAATATTGATCTTTCTTTCTCACCGCTCATTCTCTCTTGCTTTTATTTCATTTATTTACTCCAATCTTTTTTTATATTGATTATAAGCACACACAACAAACTAACTTCACATTCATTGAAAAATAAAGTTTATATTAATAGGAGAGTGTAGAAATATATCTTAAAAATTTAAATGATAAAGAGAAGGAAGATATATTTTGAAATTGTTAAAATCCAAAACGTAAGAAAAGTAGATTTTTCGACCTAGAACACCGGAGTTGTATAACTGACGGTCCAGCAGGGTGACAGAGGTAGCGATAACCAGTGGTAGTAGGCGGTTGAAGTCCTATGATGGGTGTGACAAACTCCATCGATGTTGGCGTGATCCATGTGATTGGTGGTTTAAAGATATCGGATTCGGTCATTTGGTTTGTGCATTTGTTCGTTAATAGCTTGTGTTTTTTAGCCGTTATCGATATTAGATATGTATTTCAATTTTCAAAAGTTATATGCTATTTATGTATGTGGTTAATGCTAGTTAAGTATGTGGTTATTAATAATTTAGTATGCGTTATTGGTGATTCATCATGTGGTTATTGCTATGTTATGCACGTGGTTTTTAACTAAAAGTTAGTTAGCTAGTAATATGAGTCTATATAATGGATGTAATACATGTTTGTAAAAAGCTCAATTGCATTCCAATATTATTTCTCTCTCTCAATTGCTCTTTATTTTTTTCTATTTTCCTCAATTTGCAAATAACATGTAATTTAAGTTATCCAACAAAATGGTATCTAGAGCAACAATTCAATCTTCGATCTCCATCCATGGCAAATAGGAGTACAACCTCCAACCAGTTCCCAACCAATCTACCAGTTTTCAATGAAGAAACTATGATAGATTGTGTGCGCAAATAAAAATGATATTCAAATTTGAAGATGTGCTTGAAATCATGAAATGTGGTTCTTAGAATTATAGGCAAATGCTATTGAGACGCAAAGAGATGCTCATCGTGAAATGAGAGAAAAAAAAGAGAAAGTCTTGTTCTTAATCTATCAGTTTGTGGATTCAAATGTCTTTGAGAAAATCATTGAGAAAGAAATAGTCAAAAATGTGTGAGTTACTCTTAAAAAGTTGTATGATGGGGATGGGGATGTGAAATTAAAGAAAGTCAAACTACAATATTTGAGGAAAAATATGAGAATCCCTATTGTTGAGTTTTTCTCAAAGATGGTGGTTTTGAAAAACTAAATGAAGTAGTGTGGATAGAAGATCTCCAAACTGAAGAAAGTGGATAAAGTTCTAAGATATATTATTTCCAAATTTGATCACATTGTTGTGGATATTGATGAGTCCAAATATTTGTCAAAGACGAACCTTGAAGAATTGTAAGCATATCTTGAATCTCATGAGTTGAGGCTAAAACAAATAACTCATATAAGGTATCTGATTAAGCTTTACAAGCCAAAATCTTAAATAAAATGATAGAAAATTCCTCAAAGAACAATATAGTTAAAGAAAAATGGAAGAAGAAGAAGAAGTGGAATGAAGGTGATGGTGCAAACAATAATTTTAGAAGTCAGGGTAAGACATACAATAAAGGTGATTCTCATAATTAGAAATTCAAAATGAAGGTGGAAATGAAGGAAGTTTGATGCTTTTGTTTCCAAGAGTTAGGCAATATGTTAGGGATTGTTACATCAATAAAGAATCGAAGGAAAATGACAAGGGTGTGGCACAATTTACTCATGATAGAAGTAATGAATTAGAAGTCATTTTGATGGGTGATACATAGTTGGCTCAAGACAAAACTAATGTTTGGTACCTTGACATAAGGTTAAACACAATCATATAATTGGAAATAAAAAATTGGTTCATCAAGCTTGATGAATTAGTGAGGGATCCAATAGGTTTACATATAATAACATGGTCACATCATAAGTAATGGGGAACATTTGTGTGAAAAAGCATGATAGAAAAGAAGCATCATATGTGATTTTTTATATGTTCCTTCTATGGAAAGCAAGTTGACCACCTTGGGTCAATTTCTTGATAAAGACTACACAATGAGGCTAGAATATAGATAGCTCAAGGAGTTTGATGGAAGTTGCAAGAAAATACTGAAAGAACCTTTGTCAACCAAAAGAGCATTCAAGACTATGATTAACATGCTAGACCATCAATGTCCTGTATCAACCACAAGTTGAGATCAACATTGGAGTTGACATAAAAGGTTTGACCATCTCAATTTTATGAGTCTCAGCTTGATGCACATAAAGAAAATAATGTAGGTATTCCCAAGATCACAATACTAAAGAAGTTATGTTGGGACAGTTGCACTGCCAAGCAAACTAGAAGGTCACTCAAACAAGAGTTTTCAATGAAGTTACAATAGAAATTGGAGATAATGCACCCAGATATGTGTGGTCCCTTTGAAGTAAAATCACTAGGAGGTAATGTATACTTCTTAACCTTCTTACTAAATTGATTTTTAGTTTCAATCACAAAATTATCATTTTTAGTGATGGTGTACAAATTTAACCCAATAGAATGACTAAACTCTGCCTTATTTAGAAGAAAACTAGAAACCAGATCATTTATAATCTCTGAAATATGTTTGACATCCTTCAAGATTAAAGTCTTTTTTTAGAGGTGGACTCTACTCCACTTCTTAAATATCGACAACATTATTGGTGTGGGCAATTCCTAAAGAAACTTTCATATTCGTGTAGATTTTGAACATTTCACGATCATAACATACACGACGTGAAGAGCCAATGTCTAACCACTAACTATCAGATCCACCAATCATGTTGGTTTCAGTGATCAAAGAAATAAATTGATTGTCAGTCAGGTTAACATATGCATTAAGGGCATTACAAGGTTTATGTCTGATCTTACATTTCTTAATCATATGACCTACTTTTCCACAACTGAACCAAGAGAAAAAATCAGTGTCATTTCTAAATGGTGGTGGTTGTTGCCTATCAATTTGAGTAATTGGGGCTTTTGAAGGGTTCTGATTATTAATTCGGTTAACAACATTGCAGTTCTGATTCTTTAATCATTTTTCAAATGGCTTCAGAACTACATCGAATTTCTTTTTGTTGTTTGAAACAACCAACACTTTTTTTATTTTGTCTATGAGATTCTTCTTTAACTCGAAGACAAATAATATGACTCTAAATTAAGAATTCTTTTGTCTTATGGTGAAGCAATTTTTTTAAAATCTTTCAAACTATGAGGCAATTTGTCAATAATAAAAGCAATTTGAAATTTTTCATCTAAATACATACATTTTGTGATGATCTTATAATCAATCTTTTGAAGTTCATAATATTGAGCCTATACGGATCTTTTATTTATATCATCTGATGCTTTAAGTAGCGTTTACAACATACTTCTTTGTTCCAGCTTCTTCAGTATCATATATCTTTTGCAGAGCTTCTCATACATGTTTAGCAGTCTCGTAATTACTGTTGTAATCATACAGATCGTTAGTGAGATCGTTCAAAATGTGATTTTTGAAAAGATAATCATTATATTTTTAAATGGATATTTCTTTTATGAGTTGTAATCATCTGTTTTAGCTTTTGCAACAGTCTAATTCAGAAGAGTTAACAATTTCGTCTGAATTCACAATTTTATTACCATTTGTTTGTTCGGTTGATCCAGAAGGAACAACAGGAATACCCCATTCAAAATATGGGCAACCTTCTTTAAGGTTAAGAAAAATTTCTTCTTAACTTGCCAACGTTTGAAGTGAGAACCCTCAAACTTAAATGGTTTGTCAGAGACAGCGACCGTAAAATTACCAATAACTTCTTCGGTAGCCATGACAGTTTTTCGAAAGTTTTAAAATGGTTGTTTTTGGATTTTGAAAATAGCCACAGAAAAATTACCAGAATGAGTCGTAGAATAATTTGTTCTCTTTGGACGTTTTGCAACACTGCCCAAAAATATGCAATGCAGACTAACTACCACAATGCCTCTAGGATAAAACAACATAGTTCTGTATTGTATGATTACTACTCGCACGATATATAATCGGTCTAGATTTATACACCTTATAATGGTTCAAAATCAGTCAAATATAGTATAAGTATCACTCGCAATATCTGATATATAATTCAGTTGTAATTAATACTTTATTATTTCTCAATTCAAATAAGAAGAAATTAAATATCTCACATAAACAGTACGAGACTGATGAGTTTTTTCAGTAATGCTCCAACATTTTATGAAATAGTCTATTTTTCAAATCATCACAAAATTTTAAGATAGTATTTTCGTTTGTTTAGTGTATTTTATATATATATATATATATATATATATATATATATATATATATATATATATATATATATATATATATATATATATATATATATATATATATATATATATATATATATATATATATATATATCTTTTTCCAGCCTCCGAAGGTGCTACTAATAGTAATAGTGTATCACCGTTACGTGTACGCAACTCATCCGCATTCTCAACCATTTCCATTCTATGATCAGTTTTTGTTATGTTGATGCCTAAACTTACATTCATTCATCAATTATCACACTACCTTAATAATAAATTCCATCCATTTGCATAAAAGCCAGTAAACCACATGTTGGTTGTGACCATTCCAATGTGTGTATCTTAACCATGCATGGTAATTAATATTGTAGTTACTATACAATATTACGCTGGATTGGTCAAATAAAAAACCATATTGTTGTGTTTGATCACGTGCGACAGACACAAAGATTGATGTGAACCCCAACCAAATCATTTTTATGGTCCCATAATAATGAAATTAGTAGTAATAAAAAGATTGAATCACATGATTTGCATCATTGTTTTGGAGGGAGGGGTAGTTAGCAAGGGCACAACAAACACAACACAGTTAAGAAAGTTGTAAAAGGCAGCTAAATAGACGGGAAAATGTTTCGTTTAGGAACAGAACTTCATGAATGTCATTGGTTTGAAATCTCTAAAGCTTTATATAATTGAGTTCAGATAAGTATTTTATCCTTGAATTTAGTTGGATATCGGTATTTTTAACCAATCAAAAACTATGATTCAATGACATGTTATTTTATTATATTATTTTATTTTAAAATAAATTAAAATATTCTTACAATTTACACTAGAGATACTGTTACTCAATTACTTATCATAGGTACCTAAAAATTTACCTTACGTCTATATATTTTATTATCTTTAAATATATTTTTTATCTCGCTATTTAAATGTTTTTAATATTTTAATCTTGTAAAATTTCTTTTTTATCCCTTAGTATTATTTTTTAAGATCATTTTTGTCTCCTCGAATTTTACATATATGACGTGTTCTTTTTAATATATGATAATGATGTGGCAATTAAATTTTGTCTTCAACTAAATACATTATTTAATTAAAATTAAAATTGTATCAAAAGTTAAAATAATACATTTAATAATTGAGAATTTAATTTATAATATTTTGTTAAGTTATAAAATAATGTTTAGTAAAATAATAAATTTAATTCAAATTAATTTTGGATCTTAAAAAAATCAAAAATTGAAAAAATCAAAATTTATTAATTATAATTTAAATAAAAATAAAATTAATTAAATCTTGAAAAGTAAAATATTATTATTTCTGATTTTATAAAAAATATATGATGTCTCCATTAACAACACAAAAATAAAGGTAAAATAAAACACTTAACACCTCATATGGAACAATTTCAAACACGATTTCATAAGAATAGATCAAATAATTCCAACAATAAACCAACATGAAATTTAACACAATGACATTAGATTTAATCAGTCGCAAAACATACTAAAAATCAACAACTAGACTAAAAATATATAAGAAATTACATGATGCCAAAAATTAATATAAAACATAGAAAGTTCTTTTTAGTTTGAAAACATGGGTATGATTTTCATGGTCCAAAATTCAAATGTTGTGTGACGTACACCTATTTGTTTATAAAGCCATATAGAAATGTTGACTTAACCTCCATCTGATATAACTTGAAATCAAGACAACAAGTGAATACCAAAAGAAGTCAAGTATCTTCAAGACAATCTACATGAGCATAAGTATCCTCATAATTTATACCTTCAACTTGATTATACATTTTTACACAAGTCTTGCTTTAGTTCTTGTAATTATTGCATTTTCATCGAGTTTGTTCTAAAAAATTCATTTGGTGCCTATCATAGTTTTATTTTTAGGACGTGAAATTAAATCACATATGTCATTCCTTTTAAATAGATTGAGGTGTTATTGCATAGCAAGGAGCCAACATCTATCAAACAAAGTATCATTGATATATTTCATTTTAACTTGAGAGATGAAAGTCGAATAATTACAGAAATTATTTAACTGAGAATGGGGGCATACTCTCTTTTTAATGTCTCAAATAATAATGTGTAGATGATGGTCCTTTATCACAATCCAATCTTGAGGAAATTGGTTTGAGGTCTATTGTTTTCCAATTTTGTCACAATCCAATTTTGTTCATTTTTCTCTTTATCATCTTTAATGTCCCCACTCTTTGGAGAATCTACTTCTAGAACAATCTTTGACTAAGTTTTTTGTGACTATTTCTAGAACATCAGAAATAGATGACCTACATTTCCCCATCTCTCAGGGTTTGGATTCATCAAATGCTATATGAACTGATTCTTCAATGATTCTTCAACGATTGAGGTTTTATTGTTGAAAATCCTACATGTTTTACTAGATAAAGAATACCCAAGGAACAATCCTTCGCCGACTTTAGCATCTAACTTTCCTAACTAGCCTTTGCCATTATTAAAATGAAGCACTTGAAATCATAAATGTGTAAGCAAGAAATATTTGATTTTCTACTTTTAAGTAACTCATATGGGGTCTTATAGAGAATTATCTGTTATAACCACCTGATTTAAGACATGACATGCAGTGTTAATTGTATCCATTGAAAAGTACTCTTGTAGAACCATGTCAATTATCATAATTCACGTTAGTTCATCTAAAACAAGAATTTTAAGCTCTACAACAAAATTTTGTTGTGGAGTACAGACATGAAAAATTATGGGTTATACCATTTTGTGGCAAAAATCCTCAAAGTGATGGTTTACAAATTCATCACCATTTTTTAAAGTGGTTATTTTCAAACTATATTTATTTTGGACAAGTTTGGTAGATCTAACAAAAGCTTTAAAAGTATCTTCCTGGTATGCTAACAATATAGTACACATATACTAAGTAAAATTGTCTACTATTATAAAACCATAGAACTTATCTCCTAAATGTTTAGTCCAATGACCAAAGATGTCTTGATGGATAAGCTTAGGAGATTAAGTTGTTAAAAACTATTTTTCGATTTTAAAATTTACTCTTGCTTGTTTTTCTCATGTTTAGTCCAATGACCAAAGATATCTAGATGGATAAGCTTTGGAGGTTAAGTTGTTGAAAACTATTTTTCGATTTTAAAATTCACTTTTGCTTGCTTTTCTCATTTGCCATGCATCTTCTAGTTTCTCTTTAGAAATTTTTATTTTAGGTAAACTAACGACCAAGTTCTCGGCTACTAACTTATTGATTAGTTCAAAATAAACATGACCCAAACACATACGCCACAACCAAGAGTCTTCACTCTGGGTGACTATACATTTCGTACCACTATTTGATACATCGTATATGTTCTATTATAAAACTTAAGGTATTGATAGTTATTGTGTACCCTTTATCACATAATTCATTTATGCTTAGGAGGTTATGTTTAAGCTCTTTCACAAGTAAAATACTATCAATGGTAGTTGTGGATGGATTTCCAGCAATGTATTCTTCTTATGTTTTATCTAGATTGTTATCTCCATAAATGGCATAGCCGCACTCATTTTCATTCAAGTCAATGAATATAGATGTGTCTTGAACATTCACCTTCCAAGAACCATATAATGTTGATGGTCCTAAGACACTCCAGATAATTTTACTGAGAAAATTTAGGTACCCAACACTCCTTGAGGGTTAACTTTGGAAATTTTTTGGAAATTTTAAGCACCTATCTCATTAGCCCATTAAGAATTTACATTCCTAATTTGGCATTGAGGAATAATATGTACCATCTCACTACAATAATGACAAGTTACCTTAGAAGAGACATTTTTTTTAATTCTTCCTAGCGAAATGGTCGGTCACAAAATATAAATGGTCCTCTTTTAGAGATTATAGAGCACCTTTGAGTTTTAAGATTTCACCATCTAATTTTAAAATATTTTTCTTTTAGAGGGAGATTTTCTTAAATGCATTGGAAGCGTCTTCAAATATTTCATCCTCATCAAAGTTTTTGTCAAAATATGAGGAGTCTTCATCATCTTCGAACTATTTATGTTTTACTCGACCTTTAACAGGTTCTACAAATCTAAAAAATAAAATCCTCTTCATCACTCAAATTTTAAAGACATATTTCTACACTTTGAATATAGCTGTTCTACAAATCTAAAAAATAAAATCCTCTTCATCACTCAAATTTTAAAGACATATTTCTACACTTTGAATATAGCTTTTCACGATAGTAAATTGAACTATTTAATTCCTTTTTCTTTTCACCTAGTTTGAATATAACGACTTTTCACGGTTTTAGAAAAATCAACACAAAAGAAGTTGACAATGATTTCATACTTGAAGGTGATTCTCTGTAGAAAAATTCCAAAAGTCCCACAAGTGTAAACATATCTGCAATACCAATACAATATCTATCATTTATTGTATCTTAAATTAATGTTAACATGGTAGTTGATGTTGTGGCAGAATATTTCCTAGAACTAAAGCTCTTCAAAAGACTATAAGATGCAGAAATGCTAGTTATGGGTTAGATTGATTGTGAGTTCTTTAAGATACATATCAAATAAACAATTTGCTACATGGGAGTTTTAGTAGAAAAATAAATTAAACTTTTGCCAATTCATATTCTCCAACATGAGAGTGAGCACTTAATCAAACATAATCTTGTTTGACTTTATATTATGAAGGATGATTTGTGGCTTACAATCATAATAAAAACATATAGAAGAGGCATCCTAAAGCTGTTCCATCTTTTTGCTAGAACAAAACTGCAATTACATTAGATAATAGTACTTACTATTTAACATTACTTAAACAACCAATTACAAATCAAGGTGAATCAACTTAATCACCTTGTTTAGTAACCAAAAAAACTTAATTACCTTGTACTATAGTAACAAGTATAAACTCTGAACACATGATTGGACCATAACCAACCATACAAGCACACATGCACCAAAACACATTCTTCAACCACTACCTATTTTTTCCACATCCCAAAGCTTAGTACATCAGTAGCAACTTCATGGTTATTCTATCCCATATAACAGTCCAAAACATCTACTGATCCATTCTTGTTTGTCTCAACCATAAACATCAATTACCTTCAGTCTTGTGTGTTTCCTCCAATGCTACCTTCCCAATTTTGTTTTGTCCCACCTTTCACTTTCAGAGGCATTTCATGTAAACTCTTCAAACCTATTGGGCTTGAATTTTGGTCTTCGGATTTGTACTTATACCGCGAGGCCCAATAAAGGTAGTTGAAAAAATTAAGACAGCTAAGTATAGCAAGGAACCAATAGAACAGGTTTAAATTATTTTGATTCAAATCAAACCCATGTAACCAACCTTGTTTACTTGGGGTAATCCTTTTGGTAACAACATTAATCAAATTAACAAAAACAGTGCTCAAGAAGTACCCAATTGACATTGACAGCCATGTGAAAGAAGTTGACAATGATTTCATACTTGAAGGTGATTCTCTGTAGAAAAATTCCAAAAGTCCCACAAGTGTAAACATATCTGCAATACCAAAAATGCCATATTGGAATGAAAGCCAAAATAGACTTATTGGGTTACTTGGGTCTTTTCTACTTTGGTCCCTTCTTTTCACTTCTACCATTCCAGCTACTGTCATTGATATCACTGAAAGTACTAATCCAACACCTACCCTTTGGAGTTGTGTGATTCCTGAAGGGTGGTTAGTGATTTTTCTTGCAAATGGAACAAAAAAAAGCTCATAAATTGGAACCAAGATGCTTATGAAAATAAGAGGGATAACAGGAATGGATGATGCTGGAACTGTAAACGAACCAAGTTTAAGGTTCATTATGTTTCCTTGTTGTACTGAGAATGTTTGAAGCTGTGCTAAACAAGTGTTCATTATGATTGTGCTGGCTACTATTGGTAACATTCTTGTTAGGATTTTCACTTCTTCAATTTGTGTCACTGTGCACACTTTCCATGGTTGTGGTTTCATGTTTTCTTGCAGAATTGCTGCTTTATCTAGAGACCTGATTCAACAAATCATTACTTTTTAATATAGATAAAGAACAAACATTTTGAGCTTGGTTAAATGATTATGAATAAACACACCAAAATCATTTTAAAATGTAAAAAGTCATTTTCTAAAATGACTTTTACTATTCATAAAAGTGAGTGCTACTGTATACTCTACCAAACAAAAAATAAAGCTAGAAAAGGTACTCCTATGCTATACCCTAAGTTGCATATATTTCAGGTAGAAAAAAAACAAAAAACACAACATTGATTACACCAGTGTACTACTGTTTTTTATCATCACCTCTTGGTTTTGTCAGAAAACTTTTATTACTTTTATCTTATGTTTATCAGTTTATACACGGCATAGATATCTTCTTTTCCTTCCATGATCATTTTCTTTCATATATCTCCTGCTCCAAATCGTTTACATTTGTGATAGTGGGTCCAGTGTCTTTGGCTTTACCTACTCCAATGTACATGAAAAAGAATCCCAAATCCTAACATGCAAATTTGCTGGACCATGAATTATTTTAAATTGTCTAATCATTTTGCAGACAATTATTATGCAGCTTGAATAAAAATCAATTTTTTTAGTATGAATGAAGATTGAAAATAATCACCTTATTTGGCTTGTGTGAAGAATTTTCTCCACTGTTGCATCTTTGTCACTTATCTCATATAGTTCTTCGTGTGACTCTGGCAGTGACAGCTTTCGGTTTTTAAATGCCACAACAATAACCTGTACTCAACACAGAGAGATTAAGGTTAAATATACCTTTTAAATATGTTTAATTCATAGATTAATCATATTAATGTGTTTATGAAGGAAAATCAAACAGAGATTAAGACTAGACCTGAGCAATTCTGATGGTGGGGCTATCTCCAGGAACTTTGATTCTATAGAAAGGCTTACCAAGAGCAAGTGTGATAAAACCAATAGAAGAAGCTATGGTTATTATGAAAAAACCCCAATGCCAAGCTCTTTGTGTACTAACCCAAACAACACCAGTAACACCAGAAATTGCTCCAAGAGTTGAACTAAGCAAAAGCCAGTTGAAATAACTAGCAAGTGCTTTTGCTTCATTAGGATCCTTTTCTTCAAACTGATCAGCACCAAATGCAGTCATGGAACCTCTCACCCCACCAATACCCAATGCATACAAACTCAATGACGCATAAAACATAACCCCAATCCCACCTTTGACACAGCTTGATTTCCCACATGCATTTGGATGTAAATGACCTGAAGCCGCTTGAAAAGTAACCATTGCCAAAGCCTACAAAAACTCACTGAGTTATTACCACAAATAGTTGGTGTGCAAAGATTTTAAACCATTTCATGTTGTTTACAACTTACCAGAACTTCCAAGGAACCAAATATCAAACAGGTGGTGAACCTATTCAAATAAGTATCTGATATGAATCCACCAACAAGAGAAAGCAAGAAAGTTGAACCCATGAAGTTTGTAAGAGTATTTGCAGAACTTGATAGATCAAAATGCATCACTCCATAGAAATACAGAACCAAACTAACCATGTTTGCAACAAAACCCATATTGTCCAATGCTGACAAAACTACATCAAAAACCAACAAATCAACAACAATAACAAAAAACATAACCAACCAAGTTTTTTCATTGAAACTTTTCCTCACCAAAAATAAAGATGGTAGCTCTGAATCCACCTTTCTTTCTCTTCCATTCAGCAAGAAGCTTGAGTTCTTCAGTTTCCTCTTGATCTACCTGTATAGCAAAAAAATTGAATCTCATCATTGCGAAAAAACATTATGGTTGATGTGATTTGAATTGAATAGAATAGAATAGAGTTGAATCTCACCATTGTTGTAGAATGAAGTTCTAGACAAGAATAGTAAGTGGTGTTTGTGAAATGTGAAGAAATAGCTGAAAATTGTTTGCTACTTATCACACACTAAGGTTTCTACTTTTTCAACTTTTCTTACCTTTTTCAAATCCAAAACAGTAAAAAAAAATGGAACTTTTTAAGGTACAAATTAATGATGCTTAATGAATCAATTATGATAATCATAATCATAATCAAACCAAACATGGATTATAGTATACCCCACTTTACTTGATGGAGTGTACATGTTTGTCATAGATGAAGAATCCATTCCAGGAAATTGCATTCAGTGAAGGTAATAGGTCAAATTGAAAGAATTGAAAAGACTGGTTATAGAAATTGGGAAGACTTTTCATTTCTTTTTTGAAAAGTTGCATCAATTTGATTAATTGGACTTATCATACATCAATTCTATCAACTATTCATTTGCTGTTTCTAAATAATTTATCTCCTAATTATGTGACAACACTTAAAAAACACATAAAAATTGTTATAACAATGATACTGACACATCAATATTAATAATAATTTAAAAATATGAATGAATTAAAAATTAAGTGTTAAAGCATAGCAGACAGTAATTATTAATTATGATGATAGATAGAAAAGGGCTAATGTTGAAACTTGTTTTTTTGGTTAGACAAGATTGTCAGAGTGAAAATAAATCAGATAGTTTTCTAGCTAAGGAAAAAGATAAAACATTTGTAGCACAAAAGTTTCCATGCGTAAGAAGGTTACTTAATTCTCCAAAGCTGACTTTCCGAGCTTCAAGGCTGTAAAAATATGTATAGGAAATTGAAATCCAATGTCAACTTATTTAAAATTCACCGCATTTAAACCATACTTACACCTAGTAATCAATCTAGGTTATTTATTTATGTGAAGCACTTACACATATAAACAATCAATACTAACACATCGATATTGACGTTGACAGGTAGGATTTAAATATGATAGGTTAAATTTTCACATCAATTAAAAATGGATGACATGTTAGAGTATGTAAGAGAGATTAATTTTTTAAATATTGGATCCATCATAAAAACTATTAAGATACTGACTTATTAGTTCATTGATCAGATCATTCAATAATCGCAAAATTAAAGTGTGTAATTCAATTAAATAAATTAATTTTTATAACAAAATTATATTATTATTATTAAATTAGTCGAACTAGATTCCCGACCCATGAGGATATGAATCTTTATCTTAAATATTATTTTAAATAAGTAAATATAGTTACCTATAATGTATAATAATAATAAATATTATGAATTTATATTATAATATTTTTTGTAAAATTTTATAAATCAAAGAAATTACATCATAAAAATCAATATCATTCAAAATTCATATATATATATATATATATATATATATATATATATATATATATATATATATATATATATATATATATATATATATATATTAAAAAAAGAAAATTATAATAAGAATAAGAAAATTACAATAGTGGAAGAGTGACTCGTATCCCACTATATTAAAAAAATGACAAAAATAAAAGAAAATAAATAAAAGCTGAAAAGATTAATTATAAATAAAAAACTAAATCATGGAGGTGAAATGATTCTTGAAAAATCTTTTTGAAGGGAATGTCGCAGTATGTTCCATCAGATAAAATTTTGTAATATAGGTCAATTGTTTGTCAGTTTGTCAGCACATCAAGTTCATTCATTATTTAGATTTATCTTTTTTTTTTCTGGTTCATATGAAAAATAAACACACATTAACAAATAAAAGGAAATGAGAAAGGAAGATAGAAAAAGAAACTAACAGAAAAATATCAATAGAAAAATATTTGATTTCTACAATTATTACATATAAAAATATATACTTACATGAACAACCATTTCATAGACTTCACAAACAAAAATGTTACAACATAAATATATCCTCTTCACCTAATTCACATGGGAAAAAAACCATATTCAAATCAAGAAATAAAAGAAAATTTGAAAAAAATAAAATATTAGATTAAAAAAAGTTAAATCAATAAAAAAGAGAGTTTAAATATTTAAATAAAATAATTCGAGTTTGTATTCTTCCATAAAAATCAATAAAAATGCATGAATAGAAATAAAAACCTTTATACAAAATCGAACCACACCACTAAAAAATTGTTTGTAGATGTTCTGGATTGGCCTAGCAAGTGCCCTACGCCAAATTGAGGCTCAATCCAGTATTCAACTGGGCATGAGCTCATTAAGAGATCAACGAAGATATGATCGTTGTAAGAAAATAACCGTTAAACATATAGTTGTTGGGGACTTCCCTCTCACGCGCCACAACGTCTTTTACTCGACCAACTGCCCTCCAGAGTTACAGGAGGTAGTTATGCTCAGTCAAAATCTACGCGCCCGCAATTTACGGGCACATGCCCTTATAAATACCATTCATCCTTGCAGGGCCAGGTATTCAATTCTAATCTCACTTTCTTACGCTTTAGTTTGTCTCACACTGAAACTTACTTGAGCGTCGGAGTACCTTGCAGGTACACCACCCCTTCTCCTACAAACATCATCACAATCCTAGCTGAAGGCCACAAAGACCTATTCGGATCATTTTTGTACAGTAGATAATGATGATAACTCAATATCACATATTTATACGTAGAGTGATTATGGATAATGTAACACCCCAAAATAATTAGAATATTTATTTAATTGATTTATAATAAATATTCTGGATTTATCGGCGAACTTGGCGAGATATTAAGGTGTAAGACGTGTTTATGACGAGTGAGGTGTAATTTTATGAATTAAGTGATTATCCGGAATTATTTTAATAATGATAATAGAATAATATTATTTGGATTATTATTATTATTTAAAATAAAAGGAGAATGGTTAAGGGTAAAGTGGTATTTTTGAACGAATTAGTGAGGTTAAAATCGGAACAAAATTATGAGGTCCAAGAGGGTAAGGGAGTAAAACATAAAATCATATTTTTGGGAGAATTCTAGGATCGATCCTATTTTGGAAAAAGAAACTGCTCTGAGGAATGAAGGAAGAAAGGCAAGGACTCAGAGGTTTCTCGAAGACCTCGAGAAAAGGGAATTCAGAGTTCGACATCTAAGGTATGAGGAGTATTACCTTTCATTATAATTAATATAAGGTGTAGATTATATATGTGAACAATTTCAGATTTTAGGGTTTATGAGAAACTATGATGAATTTAACGAATTATGTGTTGTATACGAAGTTGTTGTTTTAATGATATTATTGCAGTATAATTGTTGTCATTGTATTGGGTTTAATAAATCGTTTATGATGGTTGGTATGAGTTTGTTTTGATGAATGTTTTCATTGAAGCCGAGGTGGAATTGAAGTTATAATTGTAAGGGGTTGCTAATTATCAGTATTATAATTGAATCGATTAATTGGAATTAGAAAAAAAATTATGAAGGTTGAAACTGATGATGAGTGAATCGAAGGATTTTATCGATGAATTTGAAATAAGAAAATCGGTGTCAAATTGAATCGGTAGTGATCTAGACGAATATTGTATTCATCCATGTTCGCCACCCTAATTATGAGTTGCTATGTGGCGTAAGCCACCCGTGTGTGGGTGTGTAAGGGTGGGGCAAGCCACCCGTGTGTGTGTGTGTGTGTGTGTGTGTGTGAGAGAGAGAGAGAGAGAGAGGATGGCGCAAGCCACCCATTATGTGAGTACAATGTGGTTCAAGCTACTTTAGAATGTGGCAGGAGCCACCAAAAATTAAGTGGCACATTTTTAATAATGTGGCAGGAACCACTTTAGAATGTGGCACCAGTCACTTAGATGTGGCACCAGCCACCATAAATATTAATGTGGCGCAAGCCACACTTGTGTGGGTGTGAGGTGGCGCAAGCCACCAAGTGAAGGGGTGGCACCAGCCACCCATTTTTAGAATGAGGGACTCAGTAGTTCTTATCTTGACCATAAGTTATAAACCGTAAGTCCGTTTCCTACGTGGTCTACTGTCATGAGCTATTATAGAAGATTAAAATTAGACATTTCCAGTGTTAGTGTCAGGACCAGTGAGGTGTGATATGCTAGAAAAATCAGTACATGCGTGTTACTATGTGAAAACAAATTGTGGGTTTACACGGAAATGAATGGTTTGATGTCTGTTATGAAAATTGAAGAGGAATTTGTTGTAATTTATAAGTGGTTTATGTGTATGATGTTATGATAAAGATGCGAGTACAATTTTCGGATCATAGGTTTGTTTTATATATTGTTTGATGCGTTGGATAGATATTGCAACGTTCGATAATTTAGTAGAATAACATGAAGTATAGGATGCAATTATCCAGTGATCGTGTAGTAAATTAAGTGACGAGATTACATGTCGAATAAATCATGTGTGCATGGTTTATTATATAAATTGATGATGTTTCGGAAGTAAATTGTTTGGTGTTTGTTATAAAGAATGATGAAGAGAAAACTAGGATGTGTGTATAAGAAGTATATGAAGCGAGTTTGATGATTTGTATGAATGATGATGATTATGACGTTTATGATGACTATGATGTTTATGATGGTTATGACAATTAAAATGATTAAGCAGTCTATGAGATATATGATGATATTTTTATGAATGATGATGCGTTTGACTAGTCGTGGTCGTATCTTTGTGTTGTTGCGCATCATGCATTCATAGCATATGTTAGGATGAGATGTCCAGTGATATTTTGCAGGAAGAATATCCAATGACGAATTGTAGGACGCTCAGGTCCAGTGATTTCCTTAATCTCATTGTGTGGATTAAGTGCAAATGATGGTGTGCTCTGGTTCCAAGTGGGAACTGATCCTATTGGTGAGGATCTTTGGAGAATAACGATGACTAAGTGATCAGTGATATTTTTCGGTACCGCATGCATGATTCTATATGATGTTGCATTTGCATTGTTTGTGACATTGTATGATGTTTTGTGATAAGTGTATTATATGATTTAATTATTAAAGTATGACGTTTTATGATGAATATGATGTAGTTGTTGTTGTTTTGAGTGTGAAGCATATGATCATTATGTTGTAGTGATTTAATTGTTATACATATGATATCTATTTCTTATATCTCGTATAATGAATTGTGATTACTCACCCTGCCTGTTTCAATGTTGCCTCTACGTAGGTAACATGCAGATATCTGAGATGAGTTGTGGTGCGTGAAGTCTTAGCTGGAAGTTGTTTAGCTTAATTCTAGAGTGTTTGGTGTCTTTCTCTGATAGATGTAACATCGAGTTAATAGAACGTTGACATGATTTAATTTTCGCTTTGTTAGTACGAGTTTTATGAGTTGTTAAATGTTGAATTAAGAATAATGATAATTGTTGACTTTAACCAAAAGGTCTTTATGTTTTAATGAGATAAGAGGAAAATATTTTGAATTTATGATTCCGCTGCGAAGTTTTGATTTTTAGTGAAAAGATTATTTTAAATATAATATTTTGGATTGATGTTTTATGAAGAAATGTGACACCTTCTATGAGTTACTCTGATTATTTCAGTTTATTTATCGAGAATATTATGTGGGGTTAGAAGGGTGTTACAGATAGGGGTGGGAATAGGCCATGCAAACTAAAATGGACCTAAGGCCTAGCCTACATTGGCCAAGGCCAGACCAAGATTTTTTTCAATTAGAAAATGCCTAGGCTTTTTTGTAAGTCTACTTAGTTAAATAGGCTAGGCCGCAGGCCATAGAAAAAGCCTTATAAGCCTATTAGGTCAGCCTATTTATTAAATTGGAATGAATTTATTATTTTTATATTGTATTTTATTCTTTATGTTAAAATACAAGAGTAAAACTTAGTTATATTTAAGAACTTAAGAAATTAAGTTGAAAGAAATCCTATGAATAATATTATAAGGTGTTTTCATAAGTTCTCTCAAACAAATCATCTCATATTTATGTTATTAGGTAAGCTTAGATAAGTCAATGGAAACAAACATTTAGTCTCATACTTTTGATTCTCTAGTCTATTTAAACATTTGTTGAATTTTTTATTTACATATATTTAAATGATATAGGCTTTTTAAGTAGGCTAATAGGCTAAGCAGTCCTTTGAAAAGGCCAAACTCAGACCAAAATATAAGCCTTTGATAGGCTATAGGCCAGACTTAGGCTTGAAATTTTTTAGCAAGCCAGACTCAGGCTTGACAAAGCCTAACTCGCCCCAGTCTATTCTCATCCCTAATTATGGATAGAAAAAAATATATGATTATGAATATAATTAAAGAAAAAGAGTTACAAAATATCATAAACCTTTGAACTACTTATAATTAAAAGGAGTTACAAAATATGTGATTATGTAACTCATACACCTTTGAATTACTTAAAAGAAAAAGAGTTACAAAATATCATAAACCTTTGAATTACTTTTTTTGTCTATTTTGTTACTAATATTCTTTAATTATATTCATTCACTCATTTATTGTATTAATATATATTTTAATTAATAATTTATATTATTATTATTATTATTATTATTATTATTATTATTTTATTATTTATTATTGTTTTATCCATAATCATAAACCTTTGAATTACTTTTTTGCTATTCTGTAAATCATATTCTTTAATTATATTCATTCACTCATTTATTGTATTCATATATATTTTAATTAATAATTTAAATTATTATTATTATTATTATTATTATTATTATTTTACTATTTATTATTGTTATATTCATAATCACTTTACATATAAATATGTGATATTGAGTTATCATTACTGTCTACAAACAATTTTTATCATAATTGGTTATTAAATTAATTTTTATATTTGTGATTTGTATTTATTATTTAGGAAAATTAAGTAATTCAAAATTTATATAAAAATATGTATAAAATAGTAAATAATTTTAATCTTATTTGATTTGTTTCATTTGCAATTTTTGCTGAGTAGTAATTATTAATGTATTTATTTACTTTTTAAATTTTTGTATACTCAACAAAATTGATTGTGGTGTTCGTAGGTGTAGTCAGCGGTGGGAACGGAGCTGGTATGGTTTAAACTCCTTGTCTTCGACCAAGGGACCTATCTAGTGAAGTCTCTGCTGGGTTTTTAGACGAAAATGGGCCGAGGAAGGGGAAGGCCTAAGCGCGACAAGGAGGAGTCTTCTTCGATTCTGGCTACAATCTTGTAAAATAGCTTTGTGAAAGGAAATTCTGAGCATGGGTCTGTCGCAGGTGGAGACTCTAACTCTGTGAAGAGTAGTGAGGTGATTAAAACATATGTGGTTGTCAAAACTCCAGAAGTCAGGGTGGAAGATAAGCCAAAGGAGCAACAATAAGAAAGCATTGAGCAGAACATTGAGCAACCAAAATTGTGGGTGGATGTCATTGCGGGAAATAGAAACTCAGCAAATGGGGCTCAGATTGAATACATTGCACCTACTTTTGTGGAAGGAGAATTTGAGGTCACAATTGAAGAGGAGGACATAGAATCAGAGGTAAAATTTTGGGACTCTGCCTTGATTATGTATGTCATAGGTAAAGATCTAAGCATGAATGTAGTTAGAAATTATATGGTGAAAACATGGAATTTTATCAAATTACCTTATTTGTATTACCATTAACAAGGGTATTTTCTCATGAGATTCAATTCTAATAGAGAAACGGAATTGGTTGTAATGAAGGGACCCAACACCATTCATAATATGCCTATGGTTTTGAAGGATTGGAACCCCTCTTTTGATTTTAAGAGAGATATGCTTGGGACCCTTCCAGTTTGGGTTAAACTCCCCAACCTACCACTTCACCTTTAGGGGACTAAGAGTTTAAGTAAAACATGAAGCATACTAGGGGTACCTATGATGACTGATGAATGCACTGCCAATAGGCTTAGAGTCTCATATGCTAGAATCTTGGTGGAAATACACAGAAACAGAGGGACTTCAAAATGATAAAAGATATAGAAAGAAATAAAAAGCAGCAATCTGTGGAATATGAGTGGAGACCTCCATATTGTGACTCTTATCAAAAAAAATTGGGCACCAGTGTAAGACTAAAGGGAAGAAGGTGTGGCAACAAAAACCTATTAAGGTGGAGAGAAAACAACCTTCTGACAATGAAAGACAAGAAGACAGGGTGATTGCATTCAGTGCTACCAATACTGAAGTTGAGGAAGACAAAGAACCAGAGTGGGAGAATGTGGATAATAATAATAGAAACAAAGGAAAAGTTGTGCTCATCCCCAACCAGGTGATAGTCATATGTAGCAATGGTTTTGAGGCTTTGAAGCTTGGAGAGGGCTCAAGAACTCATGAAGAGGTTACATGATGATGTCATGGAATGTCAGGGGAATGAATAATACAGGTAAATGCCATGAGGTTCTTTCCCACATAAAAAAATGGACCTTGAAATAACTTTCGTTATTGAAACTAGAATAAAAGACCCTAATGCTTATATTATTAGGAAGAAGCTTGGCAAGAAGTGGCAGATTATAGACAATTATGCCAATCACAATAATGGCAGGATTTGGATCTTATAGGATGAATCTAGAATCAAAGTCACTATGGTTTGTTCTAGTGATCGGTTTATCCATTGCAGAGTGAATAACCTAAAAGGTAACCTAAAAACCTGGATGACAACTATATATGCTTCAAATTTACTTGATAGTAGAAGGAAGTTGTGGAGAGATATTGTCAGTATGAGGACTAACATTCAAGTTCCTTGGTCCTTCTTGGTGATTTCAACAATGTTTTGAGAGCAGTGGACAAAATTGGTGGCAATCTAGTTACTGATAATGAATATAAAGATCTAGCGGAGATGATGGAGATTACAGGCCTGATGGAAAAAGAAACAAGTGGTGATCATTTCACTTGGAAAAATAACCAGAGAAATGGTATGATTTACTCCAGGATAGACAAACTGCTTGGCAACTTAGAGTGGCAACAACAACACTTGGAGCGCACCCATCACATTAGAAATTATGGAGTCTCTGATCATGCAATGTTTCTCCTACAAAATATCTCAATGGTAAGACCCAATAGAACTCCCTTCAAGTTCCAAAATATGGTGACTCAAGCCATAGGTTTCATGGATGCTATTAAAATAAGTTGGAATGTGCCTATGTGTAACACCCCAAAATTTGCCCTTTTATTTATTATCAACCTCGAGCGATTTGCGCTTCATTCCCGCATCATTCTGCATATCATTGCATCGCATTTTAAAAAATAAATAAATAAATAAATTATCATCCTTTGCATACGCATGAGGTGTGTGGTCGATCGAGGCTTGCCAAACATTGGAGTTCAAGAGAAAAATAATATACCAAAAATAATCCAAACCACTTCCAAGCTAACCAACTAAAAAAAAGAAAAGGAAGATTTCACCTTTCCCTCCATTTTCCTTCCACTTTCCTTCCATATTTCCTTTCGTTCTTTCCCCTCTTATTTTTCCACTTCAATTCCACTCCATTTCCTTTGGATGCTTCTACCATGTTCCACAACCTTCTAGAGTATTCCAAGGAATATTCCAAGGAATATTCCTTCTCCAACCCTAACCCTAACTAACTACAAACCTAACTCCATTCCTAAACCTAACTCCATTCCCAAACCTAGCTCCAAGCCTAGCCTCTATATAATCATTAATCACTTCAATGCAAAAGGTTCCCAATTTTTTCACTTTCTCACAATTTCTAGAATCACTTTTCTCTCTCACTTTTCCTCCATTTCCCTTTTCACCAAAGCTTTTTGAAGAAGCTCTTCAAGTTTCACATTGAAACTTGAAGATCTTAAAGCTTAGCCTCCAACCTCCATTGAATTATGGATTGTAGAAGAAGAAGCTACTGATTTTTGTGAAGATTTCGACTTATCGGAAGTGCAAGAAGGCTCAAGTATCAAAGGATACTCGAAGAAATGATAGGTGATGTTTCTTTTCCTTGTTGAATCCATTCTGAAGATGTGTGCTGAAGGAGATAACTGAAGAAGTGTTGTAGCAGATAGGCTGAGCAGAAGAACGGTCAAAACCAAACCAAGAAAAGTGGAAAGCTTGTAAAGAAAATAGAGAAATGTTAGAAATGATGCAATATGATGCATGATGATGATGTGCAAGGGTTTGTGGTCATGTGTTGGATTATCAGTTGCCTCTGGTGGGATCCTTGAGTGTTTAAAGTTTCAGATGAAGGTTTGAGAACCAGTAACCGGGTGGGGGACTCAAATAAAGAGTCAATAGTACAGGGTTTCAAAGAATCAGTCCAACCTAGTACAACCTTATAGTATTCCAGTAGCAATGTATGATGAGGTCAAGGGTTCCTGCAAACCTGTAAACATCCCATCCCACTCACATGTATGTACTAGAACAAAGATCCTCAGGTTTGGATCTATTATGAGAAGTGTAAACACATTCATCCTGGGGGATATAGTTCTTACACTAATCATAAAGAATCCTCCTCTAATTCACCTCAGATGCTGAAGGTCATCTAAAAAAGTCATCCAGACTTAGCAGACTTCCCAGATAGCTCTAGCAATATAGGAGATCCGTAGCACAGAGTTCTCAAAAGGAAACCCATGTCTGAACCGTGTTTTCATATTCCCGCACAAGACCGAAATGGAATGGGAAAGAATACAAAATCACTTTAATCCTATGTGTCACTCAGGCCTTTGTATTGATCCTTTCTCACTAGAATACCCCACCCACCAAGGTAACGACAATCCAGCACAATGATATGATAAAAATAATGAAATGCGAAAAGCCGTAAATGAAAGCGATAAATAAAGCTATACAGAAAGCGATAAATAAAGCAAAAACACATAAACACATATAACACATAACACCCCCATAAACACAAATCAGACAAATGCTAAGAGAAACCCTCTAGGACTCAGAAGCTCTGGTTACAAAGTCCCCAGCTGAGTCGCCAAGCTATCACTCCCGCGGACTTGCGTCCCGGTGAAAACGCGAACGGACGAGGCGAAGTGAAGGTTAGGGTGAAGTTGAATAGAGTCACCAACTAGGCATTTTTATCCCGAAGAAAAGGTAATGTTGCATAAACCTAGAATGAGATATGGATAAGACGGTTGCGAACCAAAGAGACTGAGTAAGGGGGCAGGTTACGACTTGGGAAGGTATTAGCACCCAGATCGTCTGTCGTACTCGACGGGATCCACGCATACCTGATTGTGTTTAAAAGGGGATAATGTATGTGCTAAACTATGTATAAAATGCTAGGGAGGAATGGATGTACAGAGTGTAAGTGCAAGAAGATAGTGAGTGCTCAAAACTGAGGATGAGGAAAGAGAACTGGGAGGAGGAGAGGGGGGGAAGAGACTTTTGTTCGATAACCGTTAAGTTATGCCTACGTATCCTCTCGTGCAATGAGGAAGTCAGAACACTGTAGTTCGACTCAAAGAGACTTGGATGTTTTTGATGTGAACTGATTGCTTGTCTATGCTCAAGTGTATGACTCGTCTGGCTCGAGTGCTAACTGTCTTGCATTAGACGGAAGAAGCGAGTTCTCGTTTTTAGAGTGAGTGTGATGAGAAAAGAATCCCGGAGGAGACGTTTATTGTTTGTTTTTCTGTGTTTTCAGTTTTTTATTGTTTTTGGTGTTTTGCATAGGATAATGAGCTTAAGCCTTAATCGAGGGTTTGCAAACTCATTATATCATCCCAGATTAGGGATAATGAGTATACTTAAGTATGGGATGGATATCCCAACTTAATTACCCTAATGATATAGGATTAAGATCATTAACCTACTTGTAATTATTATGTGTTTTTGGATTTTTGTTTTGTGTTAAGTAATGAGTTTAATCTCTAATCAGGGATTAATGAACTCATTACACCATCCTAAAAGAAGGATTATAGATGAGGACACTTAAGTTGAGGAAGATACCTCAACTTAATCCATGGTCAAGGATCAAAATCATTATATAACAAACCTTTATTAAAGTGGATTTTAATTAGAGATGAGATTAAGAAGTGAATTTTATGTTTGTAAGACTAAACCTGAGGGGGACTTGTCCATTAAACACTAGGGTTAGTCCCTCTGACCCAAAGGAAGAGATGAAACCCTAGTATAAGGCTCAAGTTACAGGCTTAAGTCTTAATAACTTATAGGTGTTTTGATTAAGATGTGAAAACAACTTTAAGGTTTAACACTAAGTATTAAAGTTATACACTCCATCCTAAGATAAGGATACAGGCATAACTCTAATTCAGAGTCTTAAAACTTTAACTGTTTAGCCTTGATTATGAGATGAGAAGCAGAGACTCAAGGAGACTCAAAGGTAAAAACTAGGGGAGACTATGTAAAACCCTAAAGTTATCATGCTTGGATATTCCTATGGTTTATGAGGCTTAGATAAAGATCTTCAGAAAGTCTTCAGATGGCCACCAAGGAAGAAGAAGCATATGAAAAGAGAAGAGAAAGGAGAATATGTTACTTACTTCCTGAAGAAGTTAAGTAACCTAAGAGAAAGAAAGGGAGCAAGAGAGAGCATAAGTGAGTCAAACTCACTTCAAAGACAAATAAAGATGCAAATGAAGAGATAAGAAGAGGTTGAATGTGGAGGCAAATCCACATCCTAAACAACTTACCTGAAGCCCCTGAATTGGTTAGTATGAATGCATAAGATGTTAAACAAAAGGAAATAAGGAAAATGAAGATGCAATGATCAAGACCAGAAGTGCAAACACAATGTAAATGTGTTATGAAATGATGCAAAGACATGTACAATGTTTATGCATGATCATACAAGAGATGGGATGCAAAGGAAGGCATGTTAGAAGCTTGAAATCACATGAATACACATAAGAAGTAATGAATGCAAAACATACCAAATGGATGCAAAAATGATCAACCAATGTTCATAAATGTCCTAAGGTATCTAAGATGACATACAAATGCATGAGATGTCATGACAAGTTCATATGATGAAGGTATGCAAAGATGAATGCAAATGAACATGGCAAATTAGGGTTTTAAGAAAGTATGAGATGCACATGTCCACAACAGAAGGATAACACATGATAAAAATTTGAAATTTCAACCAAATGAACCCTAAACACACATAAGATCACTCCCCAAAGATGGAGGTCAGAAGCTATACCAAAGTCAAGTTATGGTTTTTCTAAGTTAGGCTAGGGTTTTGGGTACTTCTTCATGAAAAATGCCAAACAAATGGAAAATGCAATGCAAAAATATGAGTTAAATGCCCTATATACTATATGAAATGTGTGAAAGAATGTAAAAAGAACCATGTGCAAACTCATCTTGGTTGATCATAAATGGATTTTTGAAGTTAGGGTTAGAAAAATAGGAAATTTGGAAACCCTAATTCATGGTTAAATGTCAAAGTATGATCAAACCCTAAAATAAATTTGTAAGATGAGTTTGTAAATTATTCTAAATATGTAAGAATGCTTCATGATTTTTTTGGTGATTTTTAAATTCCTAAAAGTATTTTTAATTAATTAAAATGAATTAATTAATTAAATAATACAATTAAATGATTTAAAAATAGATTTTTAATGCAAAAATAAAAAATAAAAATGTTTTTGGTTTCTGAAAATTATTTAAAGTGAAAGTGCAAAAGATCATATTTTTATAAAATAATTTACTATTTTAAATAAATATGTGAAATAAAAATGCAAAATAAATAAAAAGAAATGCAAAGTAAGCAAAGTGAATGATTCAGATGCAAAGTTGATGAGATCAAGGGTTGTGAAGGGAAGTCAGCGTGACCCAAGGTATGAGGATCCAGAGGCCCAGGTTCAAAGTTTGGTTTCGCGCGTGATCTAAGGGTCCTGGTTCACTCTGAATTAATTAATTTAGATTAATATAATTAAATGAGATTAGGGGTTAATGACATGATCTAAACTGTCCGCGTGCTAATTAAAACAGGATCGGATGGTTGTGGTTGCATCTGGAAACAAAAACAAGATTAAAACCCTAATGGCCTTCAGGTGGCCGGAGGGAAGCTCCGATCACCTTCTCCGACGAACCCCCAACCCTAGTTTCTTCTACAGGCCATCCCACTCCATGAAAATTACCCAGAAACACTCCCCTAACTTCACTCAACTCAAATCAACAATCAAATGGAATTTATAACAAGTGAATCAAGAGAATCGAAACAAAACAAATTCACGGCCAAACTTTCAAAACATCATAACATACTCATTTTTCACTCATTTTTAATTCTAAACATATCATGATGATCAGGATAACATGTAGATTCAATTTATAACAAGAAAATGAAGTTCTGGAAAAAAATGTTCTTGGAGGCTACCTGAACTGAAGCTCTTCAAACTTGAACTTTCAAAGCCTCCCTTTGTGTGCAAAATGGCTCCTCTGGTCCCCCTAAAGCTATTGAAATGCTTTGATGGAGTTTAAATGGGCTATTTTATGATGCGTGGTTCTGGTTTGGCAGAAAATGGAGTTCTTGTGTGTTGAGTTTTAGGCCATAGTAATGGATGTTATTTGCTCCTTAGATAATGTGGAGTTTATTGGTGAAAGAAAATGTGAAGTTTGATGGCTTGGTGAAGAGATTCGAAGAGATGAAGTTTTGGAGGCAATTTTTGCAATCTGATGATATGGTATATTTTCAAGGCTTGATGTTATGTGTTTTATGTTTCTTAGGGTTTGTATAAACAATGCTATTGGTCATAAGAGTTGTTGTAGCACTGTGGGATTGGCATGGCTTGAAATGCAAAAAGTCAAGATTTTGTGAACTAGAGGCATGGGTTGGGACAGAGATGTTTTGAAGGGTGGTTCCGCATCAGCTAACTTCATGGAGCACCCTTGGATCATTTGTCATGAGTGTAAACACCCCAAATTTTACCTCTCTTTTTCTCACACCATGGCTTGTGGTCTTTCATTTTTGCATAAGCATAGGCATACCATCTCATATTGCATATTTGTTTCACTGCATAGTTCCATTTCATCTGCATCTAGGGTTTGTGATCTGAGCAATCCAAGAGGTGATCTGAGCCATCCCAAATGTCTTGAGGCTTTCCAAGAGGGTCCATGTGTGTTCCATGATCATAATATGCTCCCAAAATTCCATAAAAGTCAAGAGTTCACAAAGCATGACAAATGCATAGAGGCAAACTGAAGATTTCCTACACAGATGACCTAAAATTAGGGTTTTGGTTTCAGAGGCCTTAATCCCAAATTTCTTGGTCATTCTTGTTTCTAATGGTCTCAATATGTTATAAGGATCATGTGTACCAAATTTGATGAAGAAATTCACTGTGGAAGTCATCTGATCATTGGGTAACTTCTTGAGCAAGTAAAGTCAAAATCAGGGCATCTGAGGCTTCCCTCAAGGGCACCAAAGGGTCATCTTCATCATTTTGAGTCTCTATGATATTTATTTGATCTTAGAAGTGGTTGAAAGTTCACAAAGTTGAAGAATTTCAAGCCAAGTGCAAACTTGCTATTTTTGGAAATGACTTGTAATGGAAACTTTCCATTTTGGGAAAGATATTCAACCTATTCTTTCATGACCAAAAATGCTTCAAATGAAAAATTATTGGGCATGAAAGTTATAGATTATGACTTCCCATTTTCAAAAAGTACAAGAACATGTCTTAATTCATCTTAGAACTCAAGATATGGCCTTTCAAAGTTGGCAAAAATCCTATAATTTTCAAGTTCATGCCAAAGAGGGAATTTTGCAATTTCACTTACCAAGCCATTTCATGGCCTCTAATCAACTTCTATGCACCATAACATGTCAAGGCAACTTCAAAACATCATAATTGGCCCAAGATTGCATGATTTTGATGACTTGATTCTTAAGAAATCTCAAAATGGCCAAAATGCATAACTTTGCAAAAACTCTTGAAACTCTTCATCCACTTGTGCCGACTGCATAATCTTGATCCTAAGGCCATCCTTGAACCAAGTTGAAGCCAATACACCCCAAAAGCCAGCTCTGCCATGGCCCATGCTTGAAGTACAAAGTTTTTGACATTTTTGCAACTTGCCCATACCAATCACACTATGCCACCAACCTTCTGACCAATCAAGACCTCTTATGCAAACCCTAAGGAGCTCATTCCATAACACACATTGGCCTGAATGCGCCCATAAGTCAGAATCACCAAAATCCCCAAAAATCTTCATCTCTTCGATTCTCTCAACACAAGCCACAAACCTCAAAACTCTTTGCATCATTCAATCATACACATCCTCAGGATCACAAAGCAACCCTCACAATGACATAAAAGCCTCTCAAACAAGAACACGATTTCTTCCTCAGCAGAGTTGAACCTCCAAAACCAGCCATCATAAACTTGTTTTAAGCATTGCAACATCGTCAGAAAGTTCATTAGAGTTGGATTGAATAAAGAAAGAGGCCAAAAAGCTCCAGGAGTGAAAGCTTCAGCTCAGGTAGCCATCACAAACTCATTTTTTCCAGAAACTTTATCTTATGTTTTAGAAATGTTCCTCATGCTCCCCTGATCACACTACTTGTTGTTTTTGAAAATGGCGAAGAAATGAGCATGAACCGTATCTCTGAAATTTTTGACCTAAAAGAAGTTTTCTTCGATTCATGCCGGTTTCTGAAAATTAATGATTTTTGGTGTTGAATTCTTGTTTAGTGATGTTCTTAGATCATTTCTGAAGATTTTGGTGAAGTTTCATAGCCTAGGGAAGAAGTTAGGTTGAAGGTGTCACCGGAGAAGATGACCGGAGCTTGCTCCGGTCACCTGAAAATGTTTAGGGTTAGGATTAGGGTTAATCTCCCCAGTTTAAATGTAGGCCATTGGATCTTGTTTAGCGCGTGTTTGAATGGCTAAGATTGCTTCATTAAAATTTAAATCTGATTAATTAGATTAATTAGGATTAATTAATTAAATCAGCTCAAATTAGATTCTGGCCCTTGGATAGCGCGCGCAGTCAACATCTCCCCCCTAGGTTTTAATCTCAGCCACTGGATCAGATTACTTCCCATTTAATTCATTTTTATTTCATTTTCTTTTCATTTCTTTTGTGCATTTTATTTAAAATAGCAAAACTCATAAAAAAAATACCATTTCTTGCATTTTTTATTCAAATATTTTTCGTAACCAGAAAACATTTTTTATTTTAATTTTTGCATTAAAAAAGTATTTTTAAAATATTTAAATTTTATTTTTAATTAATTAATGGATTTTAATTAATTAAAAATGCATTTAGGTTTCTAAAAATCACCAAAAAATTCATGAACCATTCCAATACATTTAAAAACATTTTCAAACTCATCATACAAATTTATTTTTAGGTTTGATCATAATTTCACAATTTTCTTTGAATTAGAGTTCTTAAAAATCACATCTTTTAACCCTAACTTGGAAAATTCATTTATGCCTAACCAAGATGAGTTTGAACTTGGTTCTTCTTGAATTGTTTCACATATTGCATTTATTTCCTAGGTTATTTATCTCATGATTTTATCTTGCATTTTCAATTTGATTTGCATTTTTCCTTTAGAAGCCCCCCAAAATCCCTAGCAAACTTAGGAATTTCATAACTTCCACTAGGTTAAGCTTCTGACTTCCTTCTTTGGGGTGTAATCATATGGGTTTAGGATTTGTTTGATCTTGATTTCAATTTTTTATCATGTTGATTGCTTTTGTTTTGGTCATATGCATCTCATGTTTCCTTAAAACCCTAATTTTGCATCCTCATTTGCATTCTCCTTTGCATATCATCATCATATGAACTTGTCATGACATTTCAAGCATTTGTATGACACCTTAGACATCTTAAGACATGCTTTAACATTGCTTGATCATTTCTTCATTCATTTTCTATGCTTTGCATCCATTACATTTCATAAACATCCATGTGTTTCCATGCTTCTAAACATGCTTCATTTGCATCTCATCTTTGTATGATCATTCATATACATCTTGTATGACTTTTCATCATCTAATATGTCATTTACCTTGCATATTCACTTCTGACTTTGGTATTTTCATCTCATTTCCTTTTGCTTTATGTCTTATGCATTCATACTAACATTTCAGGAACTTTTGGTAAGTTATCTGGGAGGTGGATTTGCCTTCACCTCCCACTTCTTCTTATCTCTTCATATGCATTCTTTACTTGTCTTTGAAGTGAAATTTCTTCACTTATGTTCTCTTCTTCTTACTTTCTTTCTTTTAGTTATTTATCTTCTTCAGGAAGTAAGTAACGTATTCTTCCTCTCATTCTCTTTTCATCTGCTTCTTCCTTGGTGGCCTTGAAGATATTTTCTCTTAAGCCTCACAAACCATAGGATGTCCAAGCATGATAAATTTTAGGGTTGTGTATAGTCCCCCCTAGTCTTTTTCCTTTGATTCTCCTTGAGTCTCTCTTCTCATCTATTAATTAGAGACTAAACTCTTAAAGTTTTAGGACTTTGGAATTAGGGTTATGCATGCATCCTTATCTTAGGATGGAGTGTATAACTTTAATCCTTAGAGTTAAACCTTTAATTTGTTTACATCTCTTAATCAAAGCACATTAATAATCACTAAGACTTTATCTTGTAACTTGGGCCTTACATTAGGGTTCTATCTCTTCCTTATGGTTAAGAGAGACTAACCCTGGTGTTTAATGGACAAGTCCTCCTCAAGTTGTCTTACAAATCATAAAATCCACTTATTAATCTCATCCCTTAATTAAAATCCATTTAATAAAGGCTTGTTATATAGTGAATTTAATCCCTAATCATGGATTATGTTGAGGTACCTTCCTCAGCTTAAGTGTTCTCATCTATCATCCTTCTATTAGGATGGTGTAATGAGTTCATTAATCTGTGATTAGAGATTAAACTCATTACTTAACACTAAACAAAAAAACATCTTAATAATCACAAGTAGGTTAATGATCTTAATCCTACATCATCATGGTAATTAAGTTGAGATGCTTATCTCATACTTAAGTATGCTCATTATCCATAATCAGGGAGGATATAATGAGTTTACAAGCCCTTGATTTAGGCTTAAGCTCATAATCCTATGCAAAACACCAAAGGCAATAAAAAACTGAAAACACAAAAAAAAAAAATAATAATTGTCTCCTCCGGGATTCTTTTCTCACCACACTCATTCACAAATGAGAACTCGCTTCTTCCGTCTAATGCAAGACAGTTAGCACTCGAGCCAGACGAGTCATACACTTGAGCATAGACAAGCCAGCCGTTCACAGTCAATTCATTTTTCAGTCTCTTTGAGTCGAACTACGGTGTTCTGACTTCCTCATTGCACGCGAGGATACGTAGGCATAACTTAACAGTTATCGAACAAAAGTCTCTTTGTCATCCCCCTCTTTCTGCTTCCTTTTTTAGCCTCAGTTCCTGAGCAATTCACACCTTTTGCACTGACACCTGTACTTTCTTTCCTTAGCTTTTGCACACAGATAGCACATACACCTACCCCTTTAAACACAATCTTGTAAGCGTGGATCTCGTCGAGTACGACGGATGATTTGGGTGCTAATACCTTCCCAGGTTGTAACCAACCCCCTTTCTCAGTTTCTCTGGTTCACAACCGCCTTATCCATCTTTTTCTAGGTTTATGCAGCATTACCTTTCCCTCAGGATAAAAATGCCTAGCTGGCGACTCTATTCAATTCAACCTCATTCCTATTTTCATCGATCGTTCGCATCTGCACCTTGGGACCCTGGTGTTTTTTCGGGGGAGCGACAATGAGTTGTAACACTTGTATCAAGAGTTAGAAGTGATTTTGCATTTTTCCAACTTTGTGAATTCTTAAAGAACAAGTCATGAAAACCCTTGGTTTTTGGCATAATTCTGGTCAAGGAAAGTTAGATTATGTTGTTATGATATGTAGAAGTGCATTAGAGGTCATGAGAAGGCTTGGAAAGCAAAATTGCACATTTCCCTCTTTGGCATGAACTTGAAAATTATGTGATTTTTGCCAACTTTGATCCATCATAACTTGAGTTCTAGGATGAATCAAGAGTAGTTCTTGTACTTTTTGAAAATGGGAAGATCCAATCTACAACTTTCATGTTTGAAAAAATTTCATTTGAATCCTTTTTGATAAAGAAAGAGGAGGTTGAAAATCTTTCCCAAAATGGAAAGTTTACATTACAAGTCATGTCCAAAAATGGCAACTTTGCAAATGACTCAAAATTTTCCAATCTTGTGAACTTCTAACCATTCCCAAGATCAAATAAATATCATAGGACCTCAAATTGATGAAGATGATCCTTTGGTACCATTGATAGAGGCCTCAGATGCCCTGATTCTGACTTTTCTTGCACAACAAGTTACCATTTGATCAGATGACTTCCACAATGAATTTTTGCTTCAAATTTGATACACATGCTCCTTATAACATATATAGACCAATAGAATCAATAATTTCCAAAAAATTTAAGTGTAAGGGCCTCAAACCCAAAACCCTAATTTCTGGTCATCTTTGTAGGAAACCCTAAGCCTGCTTGGGTAGCTGTGCAATCCTCTGAGATTTTGTGACTTTAAAGCAAACTTGGAGGTATAATATGATCATAGAACACTCATGGACCCTCTTGGCATGCTTCATGGACTCTAAGATAGCTCAAGCCACTTCTAAGATTCATTTGATCACAAACCCTAGTTATGCAACTTATGTAGTGAAATAACTATGCAGTGTGAGATGGTATGCTTATGCAATGCAATATGAAGTATCGCAAGCCAAGGTGTGAGAAAAAAGAGAGGGGAAATTTGGGGTGTTTACAATATGGTATATTGTTGTTGTTGTTGATGATTATGTTGTATATTATTGTTGTCATTGTTGTTGTTGTGGTTGCATATGGTCGTTGTTGTTGCATCTTGTCGTTGTTGGTGAGGTGATTGTATTCAATCATGGTGTAGGTGTAACACCCCAAAATTTGCCCTCTTATTTATTATTATCAACCTCGAGCAGTGTGCGCTTCATTCCCGCATCATTCTACATATCATTGCATCGCATTTGAAAAATAAATAAATGAATAAATCATCATCCTTTGCATGCGCATGAGGCGTGTGGTCGATCGAGGCTTGCCAAACATTGGAGTTCAAGAGAAAACTAATATCCCAAAAATAATCCAAACTACTTCCGAGCTAACCAACCAAAAAAAGGAAGATTTCACCTTTCCCTCCATTTTCCTTCCACTTTCCTTCCACATTTCCTTTCATTCTTTCCCCTCTTATTTTTCCACTTCAATTCCACTCCTTTTCCCTTGGATTCTTCTACCATGTTCTACAACCTTCTAAAGTATTCCATGGAATATTCCAAGGAATATTCCCTCTCCAACCCTAACCCTAACTAACTACAAACCTAACTTCATTCCTAAACCTAACTTCATTCCCAAACCTAGCTCCAATCCTAGCCTCTATATAATCATTAATCACTTCAATGCAAAAGGTTCCCAATTTTTCACTCTCTCACAATTTCTAGAATCACTTTTTCTCTCACTTTTCCTCCATTTCCCTTTTCACCAAAGCTTTTTTGAAGAAGCTCTTCAAGTTTCACATTGAAACTTGAAGATCTTAAAGCTTAGCCTCCAACCTCCATTGAATTTTGGATTGTAGAAGAAGCTACTGATTTTTGTGAAGGTTTCGACTTATCGGAAGTGCAAGAAGGCTCAAGCATCAAGAACGCATTTATTTTGCGTATTCGTGGTTTTCTCTTCGATCAAGCTCCGATTCTCACAATATTTACCGAAGCACTTCTCCGCTTCGTAGGTTGGTAATCTAAAACCATGTTTGCTTTAAGTTATTCTCTCCATCTCGCCATTTTGGCATTCTTTAAGTGCTTTTCGTATTACTTATGGTTGATTACGTATTCATTACAATTTTCTTGAGTAGAAATTCGTGTTAACATAATTAGATGTGTGTTAGGGTTGTTTAGAAGTAAGATTGTGGCCAAAAACACTTATTTCAAAACATTTTTCACTTTCTGTTCAGTGTTAACCAGTTAACGCTTTGGTTAACCGGTTAACACGTGCATTTTTGGGTATTTTTAGTGTTGTCTGGGGTGCGTTAACGGGTTAACCATTTGGTTAACCGGTTAACGTTGTAGAATTTCAGAATTTTAGCTTATTTGCTTGCTTGTTCTTGCTTCTTTGTGCCTCTAATGTTCATACATGTTTAGGTACTAATTTTAGGGAATTTTCTAGGATGGTTTCGACATCTCATTCCCCTATTTCGAGTCGTTTCGACGCGTTTCCGTTCATGTTGCATATTATACGTTTATGTGTTCATTTGTGTATAATTTGACTTCTTGCACTTTGTTGATATGTCCACACACTTTTTGTCATGTAAATAATCATGTTGCATTCTGTTTTTGCATCTTTCGCACAATTCGTTAACTCATTTGCATTTCATTGTATCAATATATATTGCATTTCACATAACCATGTATGTATGTGCCTTTGGTTGCATTTGGTTGCATGTTTGATCATATCATTCACATCAATTCAATTCTGAATTTTGCATTGAGCTTGGCATTCTTGTTGATCTATCATGTTGCATATTCATGATCAATGCTCATTATGTTCATATGCCATGTCCAGTGCCATATTTTGCATACTTGTTGCATAATAAATCATATGGTGCATGCTTGCATAATCCCTAAAAAATGATCATGTCCATTCAACTATGTATGGGGATCTATGTTCAAATGCATGTTCATGATTAATTGGTACATTTTTCATTGAGTTTGTGCATTAAAAAATAAAAATAATCAAATATGCATTTTACATTTCACAACTGACTTTGCATATAGGTGCTGTAAAATACATGTTGTTTGTTATGTTGTTCATGATGTATGTAACTTTCTACACCTATCTTTTCATGTTATATGTTGGTTGTAGAAAGTTGCCTTGTGTTGTGCATTATTTTCATAGTTGTTTGTTCAGTTAGGGGCTGTAGTAGGTGCTGAATCTTTGTTTTAGCATTTTTTTTAGTTCTTCTAGAATTAAGATAGAGTTATTAGGATTTAATTGGTGTGAGTTTTCTTTATTATTTTTAATAAAATGCAACACTAATCTTTGTTTTGTAGGGAGGGAAAAGTATTTTTCCTTACACCTTATCCTTTTATTTTTTATGCATTTCCTTTATGTATTTAATTCACTTTTTCCTTCCATATTTTTTGTTGGTAGGATTCCCCTTTGTTAGGACTAACTTATCTTTCTTAGGAAGTAAGTTGCATCATTTTTCTTCTTTCTTTTCCTTTTCTTCCTTAGGAATAGAAAAACCTCATAAACCATTAGGACCACCATTATAATAAATAACTTAGGGTTGGTCTTAGTCCCCCTTAGTTTTTGTCCTTTTTCGATTTGAGTCTTCTTCTCTCATCTTCAAACAAAATCTAAAAGACATTTAATAAAGGATTGAAATAGTCTTTTGTGCATAGCCTTATTCCATGGGGCACTCATATTCATTCCATCTTGGAATGGTATGGGCTTGTCTAGCATGATGTACAAGTCTAATCATGAAACTATCTTCACAAACAATAAACTTAAAACACTTCTCATAAAAGACAACCAACAAAGACATCGTGTCTTCTCTTCTCATCTCCTAATCTTTGCGGACAAATGCGACTTGCCTCGACAGTTCAAATAGCGATACGGTAAACACACTCGAGTCGGAGCCGGTAACACCTGAGCTAGAGCTATGGCAACGTCATCCTAAAAAAAATACAAACAAAGTTCCCACCTTAGTTAGGCAAACTACGTCGACTCTGATCCTCATTTTCCCGATGAGGTACGTATGCAGTGGGGTAGGGCACATTCTAGCATATTCTTTATTTTCCCTACATTTCCCTCTTTCTTCCCATTTTCTTTTCCAATTCCCTTTCTCATTTCACTTCCATTCCAGTAGCAGTTCATTTGTTCAGCGACACTTTTTTCTCACCTTTTGAAACAAAACAAACAAGTATGGATCCTGTCGGGTACGGCAGACGGTCTGGGGTGCTAATACCTTCCCAGGTCGTAACCGACTCCCGAACCCAGATCTTTGGTTCATAAGGCCTTGTCCTTTCCTTCTTCCTCCGGTTTGTGCAACATTACCTTTCCCGTTCCATTCGGAATAAAAATGCTTGGCTGACGAGTCTACCTTTTCCGCGCCACTTTCGCGTTTGTACTAGGATGAAAATCCCGGGAGCGACAGTAGGGTGTGATCATGAAATAGGGGTAGAGGATGTAATCATGAAAGAGGGGTTGTTCTGGACCATGGAAAAGGGGTCGAGAGTTCCGACGGGAACTGGATCATGAAATAGGGATCGATTATAGGTACCATATGCATTGAGTCTATGTTTGAGTCGCATTTGCATGCATTATTCTTGATGTATATGATGTAGATGTTATGTTGTTGATGTGTTCGTTGTAGATGTGTAGTTGGATTGTGATTCTTAATGTGATAAGTATGTCGTTGTTGTACTTATGTGATATATGTCTTATATTTATATCATTTTTATCTTTTAATTGATTTAAGAATCTCACCCCTTATGTTTGAATGTTACCTCTATGTTGGTAAAGTAACACCCTTTCTACCCCATCACAATAATGTACATTTTAATTATTTATCAGAGTAAAACTCAAGAAAGGATATCACATTACTTCTTAAATCAAAAATCATAAAACATCACATTGAGTCATGTCCCGTAACATGGGTTAATAAAATCATCAAACATGTTTGTATTTCTTTTTGAAATAATATGCAGCGGAAAAATAACCAAAACATCATAAACATCTTTTATAAAAAGGAAACTTCATATTTAACCTGAACATCATTGAAATAAAAAATAATCAAAATAAATAACATCTTAATCCAAATAGACATAAATAACTCAAGCGAGAACCCATCCCGATGTTACTGGACACAGAGCAGGACTCCACTTCTAACTAACACGATAAACTCACTAACTCCGAGCTAAGCACGCACCGAGCTAACCTTGATTATCTACAGGATGGCATAATAGACCATCACCAGAAGGCATGCAAGGTGAGTAAATTCACATTCAATCAAATAATATAGGAATAAGAATTTAAAACATAACAACAACATGAATCTATCATCCCTATATCAATTATACTAATCATCATTTTCACTACATCATAATAACATTCACCATACTCATGTATACACAACCTCAAATACATCTCATCATTACACCAAATCAATTAAACTCATGCTATGTCATCTAGAATGAAATGTAACCTTTTAGTAATGCGTGTGGTACCGAAACATCCTCATGGATGGACACTGGGCCATCAACCCTCCCCTAAGGGAGCATATCATAACATCATATCACTCCAATCTACACAATGGGATTGAAGCTAACAATGGACCGAAGTTCCCTCATAATTCAATGCCATGAATGCAAGACATAATATACATACATCATCCTCAAAACATCAAAATATTGCATCCGCATTCATTATAAATCAATCATTCCTCATACTCATTCATGCCATCATATATATACTCATGGACATCATACCACTTACTCATTTAACATCATACTCCTACATCATGAAATCATACCTCATAATTCAAAGAAAATCAAAAGGATTCATCATACATCATTAATTACTAATTCTACTCGTATAGCACCCAAAACACATCATATGACAACTCTACAACATCATAGAAATCTAGGACATACCATCCCAAAAACAGTTTAAAAAAAAGACATTTTTCAAAGTTTCTCGGGGCTCGCTAAGCGAGACATCCTGCTCGCTCAGCTCCCAACTCACTGACTGTGCTCGTTAAGCGAGTTGTAGCTCACTAAGCGAGCTTCAGGATTTCTGCAGATTTAATCTAAGATTCCCAGCATCCCTCTTATGTGATAAACTCATTCAAAACCCTCAATTGACATCAGCATAGTAGCAGAATCACACTCAACATCAACATTACTTATAATATCATCAAATACATCATCTAACATCATTATATTCCTCAGATCATCATAAAATCATCATCAAAACACAAAATCATCAATTAAAACTCTATACCCTAAAACTACACCATAAAACCCCCAATTATATTTCCCACATTATAATACCGAAAGGAAATTACTCCCCATACCTTAATTTCCATAAGCTTTTCGATAATCTCTTCGAAAATCCTTCCAATCTTCAAGTCCTAGTTTCTCCTCTTCTTCAGAGCTTTTTCTCTTTCTCTCCAAAAATGCGATCGTTTTCAATTGATCGTTCACAAAACTCTCTTTTAGTCTTTATGTCACTCTTGCCCCTAAGACCTCAATAGACATCACCCACTATAACCTCACTAATCCTCCATCAAATGACCACATTGCCCTTATCCTCTAATTCCTCTTATTTATTTAAGTTAATCTCAAATAATAAACTAAATCCACTAAACTTAATATTTCTAATCTGAATAATATATTAAGTTATCCCCGAAATTTCTCAAAGCATCAAATATCATCATAAACATCATAATTCACAAGAAAACACATCAATTAAATTAAAATCGACTTTGGGGTGTTACAACTCTCACCCACTTAAGAATTTTCATCCTCGAAAATGTACCTGAAGCAAACAGCATCAGATACGATTCTTTCATCTGGTCCTCTCGTTCCCAAGTCCAACTATCACCAGCTGGTACACCCCACAATACCTTCACTAAGGAAATCTTTTTACCTCTTAATCGCTTCATTTCTCTACCATCTACTCGTACTGGAGAAACCTCCACAGTCAAATTATCTCTTACTCGAACATCATCCATCTGAATCACATGCGACGAATCTGCAATATACTTCCTCAACTGGGACACATGAAACACATCATGCAAATTTTCAAGTGACGTTGGTAATGCAATATGATATGCCACCACTCCGACCCTTTATGAAATTTGATACGGTCCAATGAAATATGGAGTGAGATTTCTGGACTTCAGAGCTCTTCTGACACCAGTAACTGGAGTAACCCTCAAGAACACGTAATCTCCTTCTTGAAATTAAAGTGTTTTCCTCCTCTTATCATGATAACTCTTTTGACGACTTTGCGAAGTCTTCATTCTCTCACGAATCGTCTTAATCTTCTCTGTTGTTTCCTGCACATGTCGCTCCCCGGATTTTCATCCTGGTGCAAACGCGAACCGTCGATGAAAGAGAAGTTTGAATAGAGTCACCGACTAGGCAATATTTATCCCGAAGGAAAGGTAATGCTGCATAAACCTGGAAAGAGATGGATAAGACGGTTGCAAACCAAAGAAACTGAGAAAGGGGGTTGGTTACGACCTGGGAAGGTATTAGCACCCAGATCGTCTGTCGTACTCGACAGGATCCACGCTTACTCGATTGTGTTTAAAAGGGGTAGTGTATGGGCTGACTGTGTAAAAAGCTAGGGAGAAAAGAATGTGTGTCAGTGCAAAAAGGTGAGTGCTTAAGAACTAAGGCTTAGAAAAGAAAGCTGAAAGAGGGGGAAGACAAAGAGACTTTTGTTTGATAACTGTTAAGTTATGCCTACGTATACTCTCGTGCAATGAGGAAGTCAGAACACCGTAGTTTGATTCAAAGAGACTGAAAATGATTATCGACTGTGAACTGATTGCTTGTCTATGCTCAAGTGTATGACTCGTCTGGCTCGAGTGCTAACTGTCTTGCATTAGACGGAAGAAGCAACTTCTAGTTTGTGAATGAGTGTGATGAGAAAAGAATCCCAGAGGAGACGATTATTATTTGTTTTTGTGTTTTCAGTTTTTTATTGGTTTGGTGTTTTGCATAGGATAATGAGCTTAAGCCTAAATCAAGGGTTTGTAAACTCATTATATCCTCCCTGATTAGGGATAATAAGCTTACTTAAGTATGAGATAAGCATCTCAACTTGATTACCATGATGATGTAGGATTAAGATCATTAACCTACTTGTGATTATTAAAATGTTTTTGGTTTTTGTTTAGTGTTAAGTAATGAGTTTAATCTATAATCACAGATTAGTGAACTCATTACACCATCCTAAGAGAAAGATGATAGATGAGAACACTTAAGTTGAGGAAGATACCTCAACTTAATCCATGGTTAGGCACTAAATTCATTATATAACAAGCCTTTATTAAAGTGGATTTTAATTAAAGGGTGGGATTAAGAAGTGAGTTTTAAGTTTGTAAGACAACTTGAGGGGGACTTGTCCATTAAACACTAGGGTTAGTCCCTCTTAACCATAAGGAAGAGATGAAACCCTAATGTAAGGCCCAAGTTACAAGCTTAAGCCTTGATCATTATTAAGTGTTTTGATTAAGAGGTGTAAACAAATTAAAGGTTTAACACTAAGGATTAAAGTTATACACTCCATCATAAGATAAGGATGCAGGCATAACCCTAATTCAAAGTCCTAAAGCTTTAAGAGTTTAGCCTCTATTTATGAGATGAGAAGAGAGACTCAAGGAGACTCAAAGGTAAAAAGCTTGGGGGGACTATATACAACCCTAAAGATTATCATGCTTGGATATCCTATGGTTTATGAGGCTTAAGAGAAGATCTTCAGGAAGCCACCATGGAAGAAGCAGATGAAAAGAGAAGGAGAAAGAAGAATAGGTTACTTACTTCCTGAAGAAGATAAGTAACCTAAAAGAAAGAAAGTAAGAAGGATAGAGCATAAGTGAAGCAAATTCACTTCAAAGACAAGTAAATAATGCATATGAAGAGATAAGAAGAGGTGGGATGTGAAGGCAAATCCACATCCCAAACAACTTACCATAAGCCCCTGAAATGTTAGTATGAATGCATAAGGACATAAAGCAAAAGGAAATGAGATGAATAAAGATGCAAAGACCAAAACCAGAAGTGTATATGCAAGGCAAATGTGTTATGAGATGATGCAAAGTCATACATAATGCATATGAATGATCATACAAGGATGAGATGCAAAGGAAGCATGTTTAGAAGCAAGAAAACACATGGATGTTCATGGAATCTAATGAATGCAAAGCATAGCAAATGAATGAAGAAATGATCAAGAAATTTTTAAGCATGTCTTAAGATGTCTTAGGTGTTATACAAATGCTTGAAATGTCATGGCAAGTTCATATGATTGAGATAAGCAAAGATGAATGCAAATGATCATGAGAAATTAGGGTTTTAAAGCATACATTATGATAAAAATTTGAAATTGAACTCAAACAAACCCTAATCCTACACAAGATCACACCCCAAAGGAGAAGGTCGGAAGCTAAAACTAGGCAAAGTTATGAAATTTCTAAGTTAACTAGGATTTTTGGGTGATCCTAAAGGGAAAATGCAAATCAAATTGAAAATGCAATACAAAAATGTGAGATAAATAACCTAGAAACTATATGAAATATGTGAAACAATGCAAAAAGAACCAAGTTCAAACTTTTCATGGTTAGGCAGAAATGGATTTTTCAAGTTAGGGTTAAAAAATGTAAAATTTATGAACCCTAATTCAAAGATAATTGTGAAAATGTGATCAAACCTAAAAATAAATTTGTATGGTGAGTTTGAAAATGTTTCTAAATGTATGAGAATGCTTTGTGAATGTTTTTGTGATTTTTAGAAACCTAAATGTATATTTAATTAATTAAAATCAATTAATTAATTAAATAAAACATTTAAATGTTTTAAAAATACTTTTTTAATGCAAAAATTAAAATAAAAAATTTTTTTGAGTATAGAAAATTATTTAAAACAAAAATGCAGAAAATGAGATTTTTTGAAAGTGTTTTGATATTTTAAATAAATAGAATAAAAGAAATGCAATAAAATGAAAATAAAATGAAATAAATGAGAAGTAAGCTGATCTAATGGTTGATATTTAAACTTGGGGTGACTTGGTTGACTGTGCGCGTGTTTTGATGGCCAGGATCGTTTCAGATTAAATTATATTAATTAAACCTAATTAAAACTAATTAAAATGGATTAGGGCAAATGATAAATCCTGAGCATCCATTCCACTAATTAATCAAGATCCAAGGGCTGGCATTTAAACTGGGAATCCTAACCCTAATCAAACTCATGTGACCGGAGGGGAGCTCCGGTCATCTTCTCCGGCGACTCAAACCACCAACTTCTTCCCTAGGCAAAATCTAAACCTCAAAACTACCCAGAAATGATCCGCACATCAAATGCAACTCAAATCAATCAATAAACAACATTTATATCACACAATCAGAGAGAATCGAATCAAAACATTTTTCTGGAAAAAATTTCAGAAGCTCATAACATGCTCATTTCTTGACTATTTTCAATTCCAAGAACATCAGAGTGATCCCCATAACATGTAGTTTCATTTTATTACAAGAAATCAAAGGTCTGGAAGATTTTGTTCTTGAGCTTACCTGAGCTGATGAACTACAAATATGGACTTTCAGAGCTCCTCCTTTGTGCAATCCAACCCCTTTGAGTCCCCTGATGCTATTGAGAAGCTTTGCAAGAGTTTAAATGGCCTCCTTTGTGAGTTTCAGTTCTGAGAGATGAGAAATCGTGTTTTTGATTCAGAGGCTTTTAGGGAAAAATGAAGGGTGGTTTGTGTTCCTTATAACATGAGTGATTGAATGGTGAAGGATGTTTTGAATTTGAGTGGTTGTGTTGAGAGATTCGAAGAGAGGAAATGTTATGGAAAATTTTGGGATTTCTGAGCTTGGCTTGTTTCAGGCTTGTGTGTGTTATGTTTTATGTTGTTTGAGGTTTGTATAAACCAATGGGATTGATCAGAAAGTGGGTGGTGGCACAACTTGATTGGTATGGGCAAAGTTTCAAAAAGTCAATGAATGTGTACTTGAAGCATGTCACGGGTCAGAGGCTGTTTGAAGGGGTGTCTAGCCTTAGCTTGATTCATGGAAGGCCATTGGATGAAGTTTATGCAGCTGGATGGCCTTGATCAAGTGTTCTCATGGTTTATGCAATTTGGCAACTTTGAAGTTTCTTGAGAAATAAGTCATGGAAATGCTTGGTACAAAGGCCAATTCTGATCTTTAGAAGTTGCTTGGACATGTTATGATACATTTGAGTGTATTAGAGGTCATTTGAATGCTTGAAAAATGCCAATATGCAAAATCCCTCTTTGACATGAACTTGAAAATTACAAGAAATTTGCCAACTTTGCAAGGCCATAACTTGAGTTCTAGGATGAATTAGAATGAGTTCTTATACTTTTTGAAAATGGGAAGATCCAATATACAACTTTCATGTTTAAGGATTTTTCATTTGAAGCATTTTTTATCAAGAAAGAGGAGGTTGAAAATCTTTCCCAAAATGGAAAGCAATGACGGGGACGACCATCAGGTTAAAAGGTAAGTAAACCGCGATGGGGACGGCCATCGGGTAAAAGAATAAATGAAATAATGATGAGGGATGGTCATCAAAAGGTGAAGGAAGATCACCTAGAAGGGGAAGGCTGCTGAAAATATCGCGACATAGGACGAATGCCGGATAGAAAAGATCAACGATGGGGACGACCATCAGATAAGCATGATGAAGGATGATCATCAAGAGGTGAGGGACGATCACCTAGCTGGGTACGGCTGCTCTTGGGGATTATGGCGACATAGGACGAATGCCGGATAACAAAGATCAACGATGGGGATGACCATCAGATAAAATGATGAGGTACGGTCATCAAAAGGTGAAGGACGATCACCTAGAAGGGGACGACTGCTAAAAAGATATCGCGTCATAGGACGAATTCCGGATAGAAAGTTCCAACAATGGGGATTCCACTGGGGAAAAGATGAGGGATGGTCATCCAAAGGTGAAGGACGATCACCTGGCAGGGTACGGCTGCCGAAAGTATCGCGATATAGGACGAATTTCGGATAAAAGGATCAATGATGGGGACAGTCATCGGAAAAAATGATTAGGGATGGTCATAAAAAGGTGAAGGACGATCACCTGGCAGGGGACGGCTGCCGAAAATATCACGACATAGGACAAATGTCGGATAAAAAAGATTGTTTTTTTGGTGACTTACTGGGGAATGGTAAACATAGACGAGTGCTTACGCTTTGAAATAAACGGTATAAGTGTTTGATAGTGTGTATAGACCAAAGATACGGACGAGCATCCCTAGTACCGCGATACGGACGAGTATCGATAGAAGCAAACGCTGACACGTGTTTAAGGATTATGATACGGACGAGTATTAATCGGTTAAACAAGGAACACGGACGAGTGTTGATCTGTCGGGGAGGTGATATATGCAAGATACGGACGAGTATCAGAGAATCTGTATAAGTATGTACAAGTATTTTGATGTGCTGGGGAAATATGTGCAAAACACGGACGGGTGTCAAAAGGATTGAGCAAGGGACACGGACGAGTGTTTAACTTGCTGGGGAAGTATGACATGGACGAGTGTCAAAAAGAATATGTACAAGTATGAATAAGTATCTGTATTGAGAGTGCAAAAAGTATTTTGGCTTTGTCTGTGGGGGATAAGTTTTATATTGCTGGTGAAATGATATTGTATTTGCATGTGATTGGCTTGAACCTGGCTTATGATCATGCAAAATGTTTGATTTTTGTCGTAATGCTCCGTATTAGACGGAATGCTACGCTCTGCGTGGGGAAATATTATGTGAATGCTATGATTATGCAAATGAGAGAACTGATCCGAGATCCGGATCCTGCGGGGAAAAAGATCTCTGGGCGATCTGGTTGGAGGGAGAACTCCGCTGGGGAAAGAGATCATTGGTCGATCTATGGGGAAAGAGGATCACCGAAAAATCTTCTTAGTGAGCTCTGCGGCACTCTGGGGGAAGAAATCTGTGGAGATCCCGATTGGGGAAGCTTCTATTGAAGAACTTATGCTGAGGAGGTTCCGGCAACTCCGCTGGGGAAGAGTAAACCCCGACAGCTCTACTGGGGAGAAACTGGTAACTCTGCGGGAAAGCGATTATGTCGGCTCTGCTGAGGATGAGAAAATCCTGGCAACTCTGATGGGGAATAAAGAGTTCTTGGCTACTTTGTTGGGGAAAAGCCGTCAGGCATTTCTCGGGAGATCCTGCTTGGGGTGAAGAGAACTTCTGGGAAGTAATCTGTTATAAATCCTTTGTCCAGGCAACATGCTGGGGATTTAATGAGTTTCTTGAAGGACCCTCCGAGGGGGTAACAACTTCATGGGGGAATACTTCTATCAAGTAAACCTGCTGATGAGGTGATTGCTGACTTGGCTGGGGATACGAGGCTTGATATACCCCGTACTGTGAGAGGTCGTCTGCCTTGGGTACCTGCAACCTGTTAAAAAGAAACGCACAAGTGTCCCGAGGTATCCTCAACCGGATTCCGTCATAGGAGTTAGATTTGCTCGAGAGCAACATATTTCCTGCAAGCATTTATTAAAATGGCTTATATGTTTTCATGCAGATGTTGTATCATGAACTTTTGACATTTTGCAAACCAAAAAAAAATGTACAAAACAAAGTGTGACTGGAAAAATCTTATTTTATTGATTTGTGTGCCCTGAACGGGTAAGTACAATGAAGAAGCAAACCCCTGAAAGGAGGAGATTGCTGTAAAATTGAGAAAATAAAAGTATTGGCAATGTTGAAGTTGACGCTTCTGTGAGCCTCCTTTGCTATGACCTGTATGACCTTGACGTTCTTCTCATCTTGCTTTCTGAAGAAGGTTGATTCTGACCGTCGCTTTATCCTTTCGAAGCTTGCCATGTTGTGAGTTATTCAGAAGAATTCAGAATGCAGTTGTTCGCTTTTTCCCTGATTTTGCGTGGATCGCCTTTTCGGGTTTTCAATCCACCGGGATACCCATTTTTGCTTGAGTTGTCCGATGTGGCTTTTCAACTCAGCGGGTGTACATTTTTTTTTAATTTTCCCCTTATTTTTGCCCGAGTCTTTTATTCTGTTTTTCACTCGCCGGGATGTCCTATTTTTGCCTGGACTTACATTTTGTTTTTATGTCCAGCGGGTCTTTTATGCGAAGTATTTTTTAACTGCATCTGAATTCACAGGAGATAAAAAAATCCTCGCCATCCATAGTAGTGAGCATCAATGCCCCACCAGAGAAAACTTTCTTTACTATGAATGGGCCTTTGTATTTTGGCATCCATTTGCCCTTGTGGTCTGTATGAGGAGGAAGAAGTCTTTTCAGAACAAGCTCTCCCACTTGGTATTCCCGAAGTCTGACTTTCTGATCGAAGGCTTTCTTCATTCGCTTTTGATATAACTACCCATGACAAATGGCCGCTAATCTCTTTTCTTCAATCAGATTCAGTTGATTATATCGATATCGGACCCATTAACTTCAACAGGTAGGACAACTTTCATACCATACACAAGCTGATAAGGTGTTTCCCCAGTAGATGTTCTGATAGAGGTTCGGTACCCATGCAAGGCAAATGGTAGCATCTTGTTCCAGTCTTTGTAGGTGACTACCATCTTTTGCACAATCTTCTTGATATTCTAGTTAGCTGCCTCAACATCGCCATTCATCTTCGGCCTGTAAGGAGAAGAATTGTGATGTTGAATTTTGAAGTCCCGTCATAACTCGGCCATCATCTTGTTGTTCAAATTGGAACCATTATCAGTAATGATTCGCTCGGGAACTCCATATCGACAGACAATATCCCTTTTCAGAACTCGAGCTACCACTTGCCTGGTGACATTTGCATAGAAGCTGCTTCAACCCATTTGGTGAAGTAATCAATGGCTACCAGGATGAATCTGTGACCATTTGAAGCAGTTGGTTCAATCTTTCTAATCATATCAATGCCCCACATGGCGAAGGGCCAAGGTGAAGACATTACATTCAAAGGATTTGGAGGCACATGCACTTTATCTGCGTAGATCTGGCATTTGTGGCATTTTCTGGCATAGGCACAATAGTCTGCATCCATTGTGATCTAGTAGTAACCCGATCTTAATAACTTCTTTGCCATTGCATGTCCTCCGGCATGGGTGCCGAAAGAACCTTCATGTACGCCGTGCATCAATAGGTCTGCTTCCTTCTTGTCAACACATCTGAGCAAGACCATGTCGAAGTTTCGCTTGTATAAAGAACCATCAGCATTGAGGAAGAAGTTGTCGGCTAGCCTTCTTAATGTCTTTTTATCGTTTGACGATGCCCCAGGTGGGTATGTCTGAGTTTCCAAGAAGCATTTGATGTCATGGAACCAAGGCTTGTTATCAGTGACAATGTCCACATAGAACACATATACCGGTTTGTCTAGTCTGGATACCAAAATCCGAGGTACATAATTGGCAGCTTGTACTTTGATCATGGATGAAATGGTGGCCAAAGCGTCTGCAAACTAATTCTCATCTCGAGGGATGTATTCAAGCTTAACTATTGTGAAGAAGGTTAACAATCTCCTCGTATAGTCACGGTAGGGAATCAAATGCTCCTGATGAGTGTACCACTTGTCGTTGGTCTGGTTGATTACCTATGCTGAATCTCCGAGATACAAGCTTCGCATTCTGCTTCGTTGTTAGTGCAGGCAAAGGTGAGCCTTTCTGAGAAAGGCATATGAACTCCTTTGGGTGTAATGAGCACTGCACCAACCCTACGACCGTTACAATTAACTACCCCATCGAACATCATAGTCCATGCTTCTTCTGGATCAGGCCCTTCAGTGTGAACAGGTTCTTCACAATCTTTTGCTTTTAAGAACATGATGTCTTCATCAGGGAAGTCAAATCTCATAGACTGGTAATCATCAATGGGTTGCTCAGCCAGATAGTCAGATAATACACTTCCCTTGATGGCTTTTTGAGAGGTGTATTGAATGTCATATTCTGTTAGAATCATTTGCCACCTGGCAACCCTTCTGGTAAGTGTTGGCTTCTCAAATATGTACTTGACTGGGTCCATCTTTGAGATCAATAAGGTAGTATGAGTCAACATATACTGTCTTAGTCGGCGAGCAGCCCACGCTAAAGCACAACAAGTTTTCTCGAGCAGTGAATAACGTTGTTCACAGTCGGTAAACTTTTTGCTTAGGTAGTATATTGGATACTCTTTTCGACCAGACTCGTCATGTTGGCCCAACACACACCACATTGACTCTTCTAATACTGTCAGATACATGATTAGAGGTCTTCCTTCAACTGGAGGCATGAGAATATGAGGTTCTTGCAGATATTCTTTGATCTTGTCAAAAGCTCTCTGATAATCATCGTTCCATCTGATTGTTTGCTCTTTTCTTTACAGCCAGAACAAGGGTTCGCAGGTTGCAGTGAGATGAGATATGAACCTTGAGATGTAGTTCAATCTTCCTAAGAACCCTCGAACTTCTTTCTTAGTCTAAGGTGCGGGCATTTCCTGAATAGCTTTGACTTTGTCGGGATCAAACTCAATTCATTTTTCACTTACAATAAAACCCAGCAGCTTACCAGAATGTACCCCAAATGTGCATTTGTTGGGGTTCAACTTCAATTGATACTTTCTCAGACGCTTGAACAATTTCAGCAGATTCATCAAATGATCTTCCTCTGTAAGGGACTTGGGAATCATATCATCCACATAGCACTCGATTTCTTTATGGATCATATCGTGGAATAATGTTACCATAGCCCGTTGATATGTTGCACCGGCGTTCTTCAGACCAAACGACATTACCTTGTAACAGAATGTGCCCCAAGGCATGATGAAAGTTGTCTTCTCAGTGTCTTCAGGTGACATCTTAATCTGGTTGTATCCAGAAAATCCATCCATAAAAGAAAATACCGAGAACTGAGTTGTGTTATCCACCAATACGTCAATGTGAGGTAATGGGAAGTCATCTTTCGGACTAGCTCTGTTTAGATCCCGGTAATCCACGCACATATGCACCTTGCCATCCTTCTTAGGTACGGGTACAATGTTAGCAATCCATGGAGGTAACTAGTTACAGCAAGAAAACCGGCGTCCCACTACTTTTATACTTCTTCTTTGATTTTCATAGCCATGTCTGGGCGAGTACGACACAACTTCTGTTTGACTGGTGGACAATCTTCTTTCAATGGCAGCCTGTGCATGACAATATCTGTATCCAGACCTGGCATATCTTGATAGGACCAAGCAAAGATGTCAACATATTCCCGAAGCATACTGATGAGTTGTTCTTTCACTAGAGCTTGCAGACTGGCCCCGATCTTCACCTCTTTCACATTTTCCTCGGTACCAAGATTGATAGTCTCAACCTCCTCCTGATGAGGAACAATCACTTTTCCTCTTATCTCAACAACCTAGCCAACACTTCAGGCAAATCATAGTCTTCATCATCCCCTTCCTCTGCTTGATTAATCGGATTGTCGAAGTCATACAAGGTCATAACAGTGTCGTTGTCGATGCAACATGGAGGATTATCTCTGCAAGGGTTGAGATTTGTTCATTTTAGTGATTGATTTTATCTTATTTCGAAAAAGTGAATGAAGTTTATTAAAAAAACATTGTCATTTATTGTTTTGTGCGAAAATAACAAACTAAAAGACAGTGAGCGAAAAGATTGTTTGCAAAAGATGTCCATTGTTCATTAATATTTCATTTGCATAAAATACATATATGACCTTATTACAAAATGAGTCCTGACACCTTGGGCAAGATGCAGGACTTGATGCATGCTTAAACATGAAATAATAATTACTCTGCAGCAGTAACCCTTATAATTTCATGGGAAGACCAGTTGAGGACTTGTTGGCTTGGGAATCTTGGACGAATCCATCTTTCCAAGTTGTAGTCGCTTTCAGCCTCGTCTTCCACATTGTTGACAGCATCTGGGGTCAGCATTCCACCACTGATAAACTTGGGAGCTTCAGCAGCCTCCTCTTGGACCTGTCGGAATGGTTTGTAACCCAAACCGAATTTGTCTTCCTTGATATGAACTTGCAGCAGCTTGCCTCAGCCTTGGGCATTCCCGTCTTCAACAACCTTTCGAGCTTGTTTGTAAGAAGAGATTGAAGTACCAAAAACTTCAACCGTTGCTTCATTGACATTGAGGGCTTCAAAACCCTGACTCATCGTCTCGCGGATCTCCCCATCCATCTCAATATACTTGTAAGTGGCTAGATCACTGATGAAGATGTCCTCCTCTCCACAAATGGTGATAACTTGGCCCTCCCACTCGTATTTCAACTTCTGGTGAAGGGTCGATGTTACGGCGCCAACGGCATAAATCCAGGGTCGACCCAACAAACAGCTGTAAGCAGGCTGAATGTCCATCACATAGAAGATAGTTTTGAAAATCTGTGGGCCAATCACCACAGGCAGCTCAATCTCTCCAAGAACCGATCTTTTAGAACCATCAAAGGCTCTCACAACCAGGTTACTCGGGCGGAGTGCAAGACCATCGTATTCCAGCTTGACCAAGGCTTTCTTTGGTAAGACATTGAGAGAAGATCCAGGGTCAACCAAAACATGAGAAAGTACGGCACCTTTTCACTCTAGGGTGATATGTTATGCCTTGTTATGGTTACGACCCTCCGTAGTCAGATCAGCATCAGTGAAACCTAGTCCATGACTAGTATTGACATTTGAAATCACCGTCTCTAGCTGATTAACTGTAATCTCCTCAGGCACGTAAGTTGCGTGCAAGACTTTGAGAAGTGCATTCCGGTGAGCCTCGGAACACATGAGCAATGATAAAATAGAGGAAGGTTTCTGATGGAGCTGGTCCACAACCTTGTAGTCACTCTTCTTGATAATTCTCATGAACTCGTCTACATCCTGATCAAAGGATGTCTTTTGAGTTTCTTTGGCAATTGGTTCTTCAGGCACCACACTCTTGCCTTTTGCTTTAGCATCAGCTTCTGATTCAGTATTAACTCTTGGGAACTGTGACGCGAAGAGACGTCCGCTTCGAGTGAAGCCTCCGTCTCCCCCGACATTATCAATCTGTGGCGTATTTGAAGAAGAATCGAGAGTGACTTTCTTTCCGTTGCAATATAAATCTGAGTCGTAGTGCTAAGGCATGACACTGCTATTATCATATGGAATTGGTCCAGGTACCGTGATGGTCACTAGACTGATTGCTGCGGAAGATGGAGTCGTGACAGTTTAAGAATCATAATAGATCGTGACAGGAGGTCTAACTGGAGATGGTGCAGGTGATGAAAGTTGTTGATGTTGATGGGGGTGGTGATGTGAGTTGTTGAAAGAATCTGGAACATGGATTGTTGTTGGGTCATAATAGATGGTGACTGTGGAAATGTCTTCATTGATGGTTGTTGTTGTTGTAGAAGGATGTGTTAAACTGATGTCTGTTGAAGTTGAAGAAGGGATGGTTGTTGATGTTGTAGAAGAATCTGTTGGAATGATTGTTGTTGAAGTTGTAGGAGTGATATCTGTTATATCTGATGAAGTGATGTTTGCTGGTGTTGTAGGAGGAATGGTTGTTGATGTTGTAGGAGCTGGAACTGTAGAGGTGATATGTAAAATGCCTTCTCTGATAAGATTATCGATACCGTTCTTCAAGTTTGCACAACCATTGGTAGAAATCTTGCAAGCTTCACAATGGGCCTCACAACCCGGGAACACCTGGCATTTCAAAAGCTGAGCTTTAACCTCGGCCAGAGGTGTTTGAATACTTGCAAAATTGTCAATTAGGCTTACTAGTTGATCCTCCTCAATGGCATTTATCCTAGGTCCACCATGGCTAGGCATAGGATTCTTGGTAACACTTGGAAGGGGTGCAAAATTTAGAGCTTTGGAATCAACTAAGTCTTGAACTTTCATATGCAAGGATCTGCATTTCTATGTTGTATGGCCAGGTGCATTGGAATGGAAGGCACATCTGGCGTTGACATCATAGTTTCTTGGCAGGTTTTGGGGATCTGGGGGAGCCAGAGTCCTCAATTCAACCAGGTTGAGCTTCAATAACTGTGGGAGTAGAGCTGCAGAGGGCATCGGGATGGGATTGATAACCCTGTTGATTTGTGAAGTCCTTTGTTGAAACGGACGTTGTTGCTGATTGTTGTTGTTGTTATAAGATCTCGGTTGTTGCGGAAACTGTTGTTGCTGAGGGAAGTGTTGTTGTTGTGGATACTGTTGCTGAGGTGCTGGAGTGGGAATGGTGACAACAGCTACTGATCTTTGCATATATTGGGGCCTACTTCTTCCCATATGAATTGAATTGGTCTCACCTGTCCTACGAGGTCCTGAGAATGGTTTCCTGGCATTGCTGGAGCTAGCACCATTGTCAGAGATCTTACCCATCTTCAATAGGCTCTCAATTCTCTCACCAGCTATAAACACATCAGCAAAACTGGTGGAAGAGAAAGCAGCAAGTCGGTCAATGTAGGTTCCTTGTAATGTGTTCATGAATATATCAGCCATCTCTCTTTCAGACATAGGTGGCTGGACAGCAACAGCAAGTTGTCTCCACCTTTGGGAATATTCCCTGAAACTCTCCTTTGAAGATTGAGACATGCCCATTAGGAGGGTCCTGTTGGGAGCCATATCCAAGTTGTATTGATACTGGCGTATAAAAGCTTCGGCCAAATCCTTCCAGTTCCTTATTGTTGCTCTGGACAGGTGAGAATACCATTCACGGGATGCCCCGGTCAAACTGTCTTCGAAGTAGAACATCCACAGCTTCTCGTACATGGTGTAAGCTTTCAGTCTCCCCAGAAAGGACTGCAGGTGAGTACTAGGGAAAGAGGTACCATTGTATTTCTCAAAGCAAGGATGCTTAAACTTGTGGGGGATCTTGACTCCTTCTACTAATCCCATGTCCATGACATCAAACCCCAGAGAGTTTTGGGACTCTAAGGATCTCAGCTTCTCAGATATTTCGTCTAGACGAAGATCATAGGCTTCATCCCCAGCACCAATTACTGTAAACTGTTCCTCTTGAGGGTCCTCTTGCAAGACACGACCTCCAGCATTTCCTTGGGTATTTCTGATAACATTGACTTCAGGATTGAGGTGGGGCCCAAACTCTGGCGGATTTGTTCGCGGCTGCCCGTGATCGTTGTTACTTGTACCTCCAGTGCCTGAATGATTCTCTTCTGGAGTTTGCTGCTCGACAACTCTCTCAATCTTTCTTGGCTCTGAGCCAACCCAGTCATCAATGCCATGAACTGGTTCATCTAAGCCCTCATCTCAGTTCTCTCATTAGCCATCTGAGTTCTAACGTCAGTCAAATCTTGTTGAACTTGGTCCATTTGTAAGCTCGGAAGGTTATTTCTTGTAGGATACTTGTGAACTCTGTTGATGGGGAAAACCCTCCTACGAGCAATGTTTCCTAAAACACACAACAACGTGAGAAAACAACAACAAAAACACCTGCAAAAATACAGAGAAAGAGGTTAGCATGCAATGCAGTATGCCTATTTGTCTTCCAAGGGTATCCGGTTTGGTTTCTTGGTTTTGACCTTCCGGACCTCGGGGAATGAAAATGTTGAAGAGAAATGAAGCCCATCAGAAAATCTAAGTAATACATAAACCATACATTACAAAATGTCAAAATGCATAGTTTATGATTACAATAAGCTCCCATGGCGGGTCAAAATATAATTAAGCCAAGAAATACAACAAAATCACCATGAGAATTAAAGTACAACCAAAATAAAAATACAAGCAAAAGAAATCAAACATCCAGCCCAAAGTCATCCTCCCTGACTTCCTTCAGAAGAGCATCAGTCACTGGTCCAACTGGATGCTCTGTGATGGTCCTGATGAGAAGGTTCCTGGTTGTAATGGCATTTGTCAACTTCTGGTACTTGTCTTGTTCTTTTGATCTCTTCAACCCCGACCGGAGTTTTAGCTCGGGGATTTCCTTCTGTGCTGCTAACAGGGCTTCTTGATTCTTCTTCTCATTGGCTTCCAGCTGCTTTATCTTAGCCTGTGTCTTCTGATCTTTCTGCAGACGAGCTTCAGTGATCCTGATCCACATAACCTGACTCTCTTCCAAATAATGCTCAGCTCTGGCCTTCTGAATCTTGGCTTCTTTTCAAGCATTCTTCACAACCAACTCCCCTGCTCGGGCTTTTTTGATGTAATCGTCAGTCTTCTCGGTCTTGGTCACGTGCTCGACATGGAGCTTCTCTAACCTCTCATTGTCCAGATGACTATCATTCCTCTCCCAAAGGGTCTTCTTCAGAGCTTCAGAAAGCTGGGCATTCCTCTCTTTCAACTTCTCAAAATCTTTCATACCCACTATAGCTGTGGGCTCTACTGTTGATGGCCCTGGCATATCTTCCAAGGTAAATGGCATGCGAGTGATTTGTCCTCTGATGCACGACCATTCAATGTACTGAGCTGAAGCTATGTTGTTACACTTACCCAGAATAGCAGTCCCTTTTGTCTGTATATTGTCCCAAGCCCAGACCGTTTGTTGGGCAATGACATGATTGTTAAGATTATCACAGTAAAGAGAATCTGCTAAGTCCTGCTCCCTAGGTGAATGTACCAAGGCATACCCTAACTGTCTTCTGGAAATCAAAGGATTGTAATTGATAAAACCATTCACTCCAATAAGAGGTACATTAGGATATTGTCCACAGCTTGTAATTATGTCCCTGCCCTTGGTGTTCTGAGTACACCACCTGATGTCTTCTGATGTAAGGGCAATCATCCTCTTAGCCCAGTTTCTTGACTGATGTGGATTCAGAAAAGCTTCCGTCTTCGGAATATGTCTCATCAAACAAATGTAGAAGAGAGGTGCACAACATCTGACCAGTCTTCCTTTCTGCTTCTCATTTCTCTGATGCACTGAGTAATAGAAATCCCCTAACAAGGTAGGCAATGGATTCTTCAGCAGGAAGATGTGGATAGAATTCTTGCTTACAAACTTAGGCTAGTCCGCAAACAAGATGATACCATATATACTAAGAGCCAGGAGAGCACAAACAACTTCCTACTTCCCTGTTGCAGCATGACTGGTAGCCTGCGTGATCAAGAAGTCCAAATGAAGGCCTGGGATTCCAGCCTTGGTATTCATATGTTGATCAATGATGGTGGCTTCCAAGTGTAAGGCTCTATCTATGTCTTCATTCTTATGAGCAATCATCTCAGGGTTGAAAGGAATTCCTCTTCTTATAGGGACACCCAACAACATAGAAACCTCTTCCAACAGAGGGCCTATCTGAAAATCCGGGAAAGTGAAACAACGGAGAGGAGGGTCATAGAACTGAAGACAAGTGTGAATCATACTCCTTTGTGATGCATCCAAGTCCATGATCATGTCCATAATACCACCATAATGTTCTCTGAATAAAGGAACATGATCAGGAGTGATAAGGGGCTGAATCTGTCTGATGCCTGCTAGAGAGGGCTCAAAGAAATGGTATGTGATGTTTCTCTTCCTGGATGAGTCCATACTAATAATGGGTGTTGACGAAGATAACTGGAGTAGATAACTGATGCAGGTGGCTGATGTAGATAGCTGAAGAAGACAACAGGAGAAGATATCTGATGAAGATGGCTGAAGCAGCAGAACGGTCAAAACCAAACCAAAGAAGAAGTGGAAACCCTGTAAAACAAATAGACAAATGTTAAATGATGCAAAATGATGGAGGCTGGATGATATTCAAGGGTTTGTAATCAGGTTCCAGATTGTCAGTTGCTTTGATAGGGTCCATGAGTGTTCAGAAATCCAGATGGAGGCTAGAGAACCTGTAATCAGGCGGAGGACTCAAATAAAGAGTCACAAATCCTGGGTTTCATAAGATCAGTCCAAAGTAGTGTAACCATAAAACAATATCAGCAACAGGGTATGTTGAGGCCAAGGGTTCCTGCAATCCTGTAAACATCCCAACCCACTCACAGGTATTGTTCTAGAATAAGGATCCTCAGATTCAGATTTATTATGAGAAGTGTAAACACTTCTAACCTAGAGGTATAATGTTTACCCTAATCATAAAGAATCCTACTCTAGTTCACCTCAGATGCTGAAGGTCATCTAAAAAGGTCATCCAGACTTAGTAGGCTTCCTAGATAGCCCTAGCACTACAGGAAATCCGTAGCACAGAGTTATCAAGAAGAAACTCACGTCTGAACCGTGTTTTCATATTCCCGCACCAGACCGAAATGGAATGGGAAAGAATATGAATCCACTATAATCCTATGTGTCACTCAGGCTCCCAGTGTGGAACCTTTCTCATTGGAATACCCCTCCCACCAAGGCAATCCAACAAACCAGCACATGATATGATAATAATGAAATGAAATGCATAAAACAGTAAATGAAAGCGATAAAGCGATAAATAAAGTTGTACAAAAAGCAATAAATAAAGCAATAAACAAGTAAACACATAGCACATAACACCCCCATAAACACATATCAAACAAGTGCTAGGAGAAACCCACAAGAGAACCAGAAACTCTGGTTGCGAAGCTTTTACCCAGCAGAGTCGTCAAGCTGTCGCTCCCCGGATTTTCATCCTGGTGCAAACGCGAACCGTCAGCAAAAGATACGGTTGAATAGAGTCGCCAGCTAGGCATTTTTATCCCGAAGGAAAGGTAATGCTGCATAAACCTGGAAAGAGATGGATAAGACGGTTGTGAACCAAAGAAACTGAGAAAGGGGTTGGTTACGACCTAGGAAGGTATTAGCACCCAGATTGTCCGTCGTACTCGACGGGATCCACACTTACTCGATTGTGTTTAAAAGGGGTAGTGTATGTGCTGACTGTGTAAAAATTTAGGGATAAAAGAATGTGTGTCAGTGCAAAAAGGTGAGTGCTCAGGAACTGAGGCTTAGAAAAGAAAGCTGAAAGAGGGGGAAGACAAAGAGACTGTGAACTGCTTGCTTGTCTATGCTCAAGTGTATGACTCGTCTGGCTCGAGTGCTAACTGTCTTGCATTAGACGGAAGAAGCAACTTCTAGTTTGTGAATGAGTGTGATGAGAAAAGAATCCTGGAGGAGACGATTATTATTTATTTTTGTGTTTTCAGTTTTTTATTGTTTTTGGTGTTTTGCATAGGATAATGAGCTTAAGCCTAAATCAAGGGTTTGTAAACTCATTATATCCTCCCTGATTAGGGATAATAAGCTTACTTAAGTATGAGATAAGCATCTCAACTTAATTACCATGATGATGTAGGATTAAGATCATTAACCTACTTGTAATTATTAAGATGTTTTTGGTTTTTGTTTAGTGTTAAGTAATGAGTTTAATCTCTAATCACAGATTAGTGAACTCATTACACCATCCTAAGAGAAAGATGATAGATGAGAACACTTAAGTTGAGGAAGATACCTCAACTTAATCCATGGTTAGGCACTAAATTCATTATATAAAAAGCCTTTATTAATGTGGATTTTAATTAAAGGGTGGGATTAAGAAGTGAGTTTTAAGTTTGTAAGACAACTTGAGGGGGACTTGTCCATTAAACACTAGGGTTAGTCCCTCTTAACCATAAGGAAGAGATGGAACCCTAATGTAAGGCCCAAGTTACAATCTTAAGCCTTGATCATTATTAAGTGTTTTGATTAAGAGGTGTAAACAAATTAAAGGTTTAACACTAAGAATTAAAGTTATACACTACATCCTAAGATAAGGATACAGGCATAACCCTAATTCAAAGTCCTAAAGCTTTAAGAGTTTAGCCTCTGATTATGAGATGAGAAGAGAGACTCAAGGAGACTCAAAGGTAAAAAGATAGGGGGGACTATATACAACCCTAAAGATTATCATGCTTGGATATCTTATGGTTTATGAGGCTTAAGAGAAGATCTTCAGGAAGCCACCATGGAAGAAGCAGATGAAAAGAGAAGGAGAAAGAAGAATAGGTTACTTACTTCCTGAAGAAGATAAGTAACCTAAAAGAAAGAAAGTAAGAAGGAGAGAGCATAAGTGAAGCAAATTCACTTCAAAGACAAGTAAATAATGCATATGAAGAGATAAGAAGAGGTGGGATGTGAAGGCAAATCCACATCCCAAACAACTTACCATAAGCCTCGGAAATGTTAGTATGAATGCATAAGGACATAAATCAAAAGGAAATGAGATGAATAAAGATGCAAAGACCAAAACCAGAAGTGTATATGCAAGGAAAATGTGTTATGAGATGATGCAAAGTCATACATAATGCATATGAATGATCATACAAGGATGAGATGCAAAGGAAGCATGTTTAGAAGCATGAAAACACATGGATGTTCATGGAATGTAATGAATGCAAAGCATAGAAAATGAATGAAGAAATGATCAAGCAATGTTTAAGCATGTCTTAAGATGTCTAAGGTGTCATACAAATGCTTGAAATGTTATGGCAAGTTCATATGATTGAGATATGCAAAGATGAATGCAAATGATCATGAGAAATTAGGGTTTTAAGGCAACATAAGATGCATATGACCAAAACAGAAGCATACATTATGATAAAAATTTGAAATTGAACTCAAACAAACCCTAATCATACACAAGATCGCACCCCAAAGGAGAAGGTCAGAAGCTAAAACTAGGTAAAGTTATGAAATTTCTAAGTTAACTAGGGTTTTTGGGTGATCCTAAAGGGAAAATGCAAATCAAATTGAAAATGCAATACAAAAATGTGAGATAAATAATCTAGAAACTATGTAATATGTGAAACAATGCAAAAAGAACCAAGTTCAAACTCATCATGGTTAGACAAAAATGAATTTTTCAAGTTAGGGATAAAAAATGTGAAATTTATGAACCTTAATTCAAAGATAATTGTGAAAATGTGATCAAACCTAAAAATATAATTGTGATATAAATGTTTTAAAAATACTTTTTTAATGCAAAAATTAAAATAAAAAAAAATTTTGAATATAGAAAATTATTTGAAACAAAAATGCAGAAAATGAGATTTTTTGAAAGTGTTTTGATATTTTAAATAAATAGAATAAAAGAAATGCAATAAAATGAAAATAAAATGAAATAAATGAGAAGTAAGTTGATCTAATGGTTGAGATTTAAACTTGGGGTGACTTGGTTGACTACGCGCGTGTTTTGATGGCCAGGATCGTTTCAGATTAAATTATATTAATTAAACCTATTTAAAACTAATTAAAACTGATTAGGGCAAATGATGAATCCTGAGCGTCCATTCCACTAATTAATCAAGATCCAAGGGTTGGCATTTAAACTGGGAATCCTAACCCTAATCAAACTCAGGTGACCGGAGGGGAGCTCCGGTCATATTCTCCGGCAACTCAAACCACCAATTTCTTCCCTAGGCAAAATCTAAACCTCAAAACCACCCAGAAATGATCCCCGTATCAAATGCAACTCAAATCAATCAATAAACAACATTTATATCACACAATCAGAGAGAATCGAATCAAAACATTTTTCTGGACAAAATTTCAGAAGCTCATAACATGCTCATTTCTTGACTATTTTCAATTCCAAGAACATCAGAGTGATCCCCATAACATGTAGTTTCATTTTATAACAAGAAATCAAAGGTCTGGAAGATTTTGTTCTTGAGCTTACCTGAGCTGATGAACTGCAAATATGGACTTTCAGAGCTCCTCCTTTGTGCAATCCAACCCCTTTGAGTCCCTTGATTCTATTGAGAAGCTTTGCAAGAGTTTAAATGGCCTCCTTTGTGAGTTTCAGTTCTGAGAGGTGAGAAATCGTGTTTTTGATTCAGAGGCTTTTAGGGAAAAATGAAGGGTGGTTTGTGTTCCTTATGACATGAGTGATTGAATGGTGAAGGAAGTTTTGAATTTGAGTGGTTGTGTTGAGAGATTCAAAGAGAGGAAGTGTTATGGAAAATTTTGGGATTTCTGAGCTTGGCTTGTTTCAGGCTTGTGTGTGTTATGTTTTGTGTTGCTTGAGGTTTGTATAAACCAATGGGATTGATCAGAAAGTGGGTGGTGGCACAACTTGATTGGTATGGTAAAAGTTGCAAAAAGTTAATGAATGTGTACTTGAAGCATGGCACGGGTCAGAGGTTGTTTGAAGGGGTGTATGGCCTCAGCTTGATTCATGGAAGGCCATTGGATGAAGTTTATGCAGTTGGATGGCCTTGATCAAGTGTTCTCATGGTTTATGCAATTTGGCAACTTTGAAGTTTCTTGAGAAATAAGTCATGGAAATGCTTGGCACAAAGGCCAATTCTGATCTTTAGAAGTTGCTTGGACATGTTATGATACATTTGAATGTATTAGAGGTCATTTGAATGCTTGAAAATGCCAATATGCAAAATCCCTCTTTGACATGAACTTGAAAATTACAAGAAATTTGCCAACTTTGCAAGGCCATAACTTGAGTTCTAGGATAAATTAGAATGAGTTCTTGTACTTTTTGAAAATAGGAAGATCCAATATACAACTTTCATGTTTAAGGATTTTTCATTTGAAGCATTTTTTATCAAGAAAGAGGAGGTTGAAAATCTTTCCCAAAATGGAAAGTTTCCATTACAAGTCATATCCAAAAATGGAAATTTTGAAAATGGCTTGAAATCCTTCAATCTTGTGAACTTCTAACCACTTCTAAGATCAAATAAAGATCATAGAACCTCAAAATGATGAAGATGACCCTTTGGTTCCATTGTGAGGGGCCTCAGATGCCCTGGTTCTGACTTTTCTTACACAACAAGTCACCAGTTGATCAAATGACTTCCACAATGAATTTCTTCATAAAATTTGGTACACATGCTCCTTATAACATATTAAGACCATTAGAAACAAGAATGACCAAAAAATTTGAGGTTAAGGCCTCTGAAACCAAAACCCTAATTTTAGGTCATCTGTGTAGGAAATCTTCAGTCTGCCTCTATGCCTTTGCCATGCTTTGTGATCTCTTGACTTTTATGAACTTTGGGGAGAATATAGTGATCATGGAACACACATGGACCATCTTGGTAAGCTTAAAGACCATTGAGATGGCTCAGATCACTTCTTGGACTCATCTGATCATAAACCCTAGCTATGCAGATGAAATGAACTATGCAGTGAGATGTAATGAGATGTTTATGCAATGCAATATAAAAAGATCACAAGTCATGGTGTGAGAAAAAGTGAGGGAAAATTTGGGGTGTTTACAACACAATCTCAGGTCTGAGCATAACACTCTCGCCTGACTCATACCAACACAGTGGAGTCCTACACCGCCTCCCATACAATGCTTCATACGGAGCCATACCAATTCTCACATGAAACTATTGTTATATGTAAACTCAATCAACGGCAAATGACTATCCCACACACCTCCATCTTCCAACGCACAAACTCTCACTAAATCCTCTAAAGATTGGATAGTTTGTTCCGTCTGACCATCCGTCTGTGGATGATAAGCAGAACTCATATTCAACTTAGTTCCCAAAGCCTCTTGTAAACTCTTCCAAAATCTCGATGTAAACCGCGGATCTCTATCTGACACAATACTCGACGGTATCCCATGCAACTTCACAATCTCATCAATATACATCTCTGCTAACTTCGACATGGAATAATTAATCTTCATCGGCAAGAAATGCACCGACTTAGTTAATCGGTCAACAATTACCCAAATGGAATCATTTCCCTTCACCGTCTTCGGCAAACCTGCCACAAAATCCATAGAAATGCTATCCCCTTTCCATTCCAGAATACTCAACGGTTGCATCATACCTAAAGGCTTTTGATGTTCAACCTTCGATTTCTGGCAAACCAGACAAGTATACACAAACTCTGTAACATCTCTTTTCATACCCAGCCACCAAAACATCTTTTGCATATCATGATACATCTTAGTAGCACCAGGGTGAGTACTCAATCTACTTCGATGTCCTTCTTCTAGAATACTTTTCTTCAACTCTGGAATATCAAGAAGACACACACAATCTAGAAACCTCATCATACCATTTTCATCAATTCAGAATTCTCCTCTGTAACCTTGGTTAATCAAGGTCATTTGATCAACCAACGTCAAATATGATTGTTGTCCTAAATAGATCTCCTCCATAATATCATTCATCAATTTCAGCATTCCCAACTTCACACTTTCAGACGTAGTTTCACACAACAAACTCATGTCTCTGAATTGTTCAATCATCTCAAGTTCTTTTACAATCAACATCTACATATGCAAAGTATTTATGCTCGAAGCTTCTACAACCACATTAGCCTTACCAGGGTGGTAACAAAAATCGAAATCAAAATCCTTCAACATCTCTAACCATCTCCTTTGCCTCATGTTTAGTTCCTTCTTATCAAACAAGTATTTCAAACTCTTATGGTCGTTGAACACCTCAAACCTCGATCCAAACAGATAGTGTCTCCAAAACTTTAACACAAAAACCATGACGCTAACTCTAAGTCATGGGTAGGATAGTTCCTCTCATGAATATGTAGATGTCTAGAGGTATTGGCAACCACTTGACCATTCTGTATCAAAAAACCACCAAGACTCATCTTTGAAGCATCACAATACACCACAAAAGATTTATCTGGATTCGGTAAAATTAAAACTGGAGCAGTAGTTAACCTCTTCTTCAACTCAACAAAACTCTTCTCACAAGCAACATCCCATACATAAGTCTGACCCTTTCGAGTCAACTGCGTCAGAGGAAATGCCAACTTAGAGAAACCCTCTATAAACTTTCGGTAATAATCGGCCAAACCAAGAAAACTTCTGATCTCTATAGCAGACTTCGGAGTTTCCCAATTCAATACAACATCAATCTTCGAAGGATCCACTGAAATTCCACCACTAGAAATTACATGGCCAAGGAAACTTACTTCCTTCAACCAGAACTCACACTTAGACAATTTAGCATAAAGCTTTTCTCCCTCAACACCTGTAATACAATCCTCATATGTCATTCATGCTCTTCTTATGACTTCAAATAGATTAGGATATCATCGATAAAAACCTCCACGAACTTATCCAAATACTCATGAAAAGTTCAATTCATATATTCCATGAATACACCATGTGCATTGGACACACCAAAAGGTATCATAGTATATTCATAGTGACCATATCTCGTCCGAAAAGCTGTCTTCGGAATATCATTTTCCTTAACTCGAATCTGATGATAACCCGACCTCAAATCAATCTTGCTAAAAACGCAAGCTCCCACTAATTGATACATCATATCATCAATCCTCGGAAGTGGATATTTATTCTTAATAGTCACCTTATTCAATTGTCGATAATCGACGCACAAACTCATACTACTATCCTTCTTCTTAACCAACAACACAGGAGCACCCCACGGAGAAACACTTGGGAGAACAAATGTCTTCTCAAGAAGTTCCTCAAGTTGTTTCTTCAATTCACTCAGCTCTAAAGCTGACGTTCAATAAGGAGCCATCGATACTGGACTAGTACCCGATACTAAATCTACAGCAAACTATACCTCACACTCTGGTGGTAAATCACTGATGTCGTCTGGAAACAGATCAAGAAATTATCGAACAATAGGTAACTCAACACCCACTTGTTCACCGTCCACTTGTAATGCCGCAAACAAGACAAACATTTGGGCTTCATTTGCTAGAAGTTCACCCACTTGCTTCGCAGATAGAAACATCATCTCCCCATAATCACTAAACTCTGGAAACTCTACCGTCTTTGCATAGCAGTTGATATGCACGAAGTTAAATTCTAACCAAATCATTCCAAGAACAACATCCATATGGTGCAAGGGCAAACACACTAAATCCATCAAGAAATCCCTACCATGGATGGTCAAAGGACATTTCATACACACACAATTAGTCGTAATTGAACCGTCAGCAGGCATTTCAATCAACATATTACCATTCTTAACAGTCAAAGGCAAATTCAACCTAGTCGTGCACTCAATCGAAATAAACGAATGAGTAGCACCAGTATCAATTATAGCAACCAATTCAACATCATTAATAAAAACAAGTACCTCTAATCAAGTTGTCTTTCTTTTGAGCATCTAAGCCTCTCAAGGCGAACACTCTACTAGTAGTCTGAGCCGCGTTAGAAACCTTCTTCGGTTTCTGGCACTGAGTACTGATATGTCATTCTTCGCCGCAATTAAAATAAGTTGGTTCAGCATTCGTACACTCATTCTTCATGTGACCCTTCTTACCACACCTATAACATCTTATCATAGTATGAGTGCACACATCAGATTTGTGACCTGCTTCACTATACTTATAGCACTTGAGAGGAGTGGAACCCGCTCCCCCACTTGGCTTCTTCCACTCATTACCCTTCGGCTTCCCCTTGTCATTAGGAGTCGGATAAGGCTTCCCTCGAAACCGACCTTTGTCTTTCTTCTTACTTATTTGCTTATAATGAGCAGATCGAGCTCGACTATCCTTATCATAGATCTTACTCTTATCCACAAGCTCAACATACCTGTGGATCTGCTGACAACCAATCGCTTGCTTGATTTCTGGTCTCAGCCTATTCTCAAACTTCAAACACTTGGACAACCCAGCATCATCATGATTGTAGTGAGGACAAAACTTCACTAACCTCTCGAACTTGGCAGCATACTCTGCCACCACCATGTTCCCCTGCTTTAGCTCTAAGAACTCAACCTCTTTCTTGCCTCGGGCATCTTCAGGAAAGTACTTGCTCAAAAATTCTCTCCTGAACACATCCCAAGTTATCACAGCCCCAACTCCTTCCAACGTATGACGGATGTTATCCCACCAATCTCCAGCCTCTTCATCCAGCATATGGGTGCCAAACTTCACCTTCTGATCATCGGAGCACGCCATAGTTCTGAAAATCTTCTCAATCTCCTTCAGCCACTTATGCGCGTTCTCCTGTTCATGAGAACCCTCAAACTTAGGCGGGTTATTCCTCTGAAAAACCTCCCAAAGCATGAAACTCATCCTAAACATTGTTCTGCATCGTAGCCCGAGCAAGTGCAGCTACCGCATCCGCAAGAGCACGATTTGAAGCCATTCTACAAATCACCCACAACATCAGAAAACAACTCAACTTCGACACACTCAAACACAAAAACTGACATGACTAACAACGACACGACACGACCAGACAGACCAATATGCTCTGATACCACTAATGTAACACCATTTCTACCTCATCAAAATAATGTACATTTTAATCATTTATCAGAGTAAAACTCAAGAAAGGATATTACATTACTTTTTAAATCAAAAATCATAAAACATCACATTGAGTCCTGTCCCATATCACGGGTTAATAAAATCATCAAACTCGTTTGTATTTCTTTTTTGAAACAATACACAGCGGAAAAACAACCAAAACATCATAAACATCTTTTATATAAAGGAAACTTCATATTTAATCCAAACATCATTGAAATAAAAAATAATCGAAATAAATAACATCTTAATCCAAATAGACATAAACAACTCAAGCGAGAACCCATCTCGATGTTATTGGACACAGAGCAGGACTCCACTTCTAACTAACACGATAAACTCACTAACTCCGAGATAAGCACGCACCGAGCTAACCTTGATTATCTGCAGGATGGCATAATAGACCATCACCAGAAGGTAAGCAGGGTGAGTAAATTCACATTCAATAAAATAATATAGGAATAAGAATTTAAAACATAACAACAACATCACTCTATCATCCCTAGCTCAATTATACTAATAATCATTTTCACTACATCATAATAACATTCACCATACTCATGTATACACAACCTCAAATACATCTCATCATTACACAAAATCAATGCAACTTATGCTATGTCATTTAGAATGAAATGCAACCTCTTAGTGATGCATGTGGTACCGAAACATCCTCATGGATGGACACTGGGCCATCAATCCTCCCCTAAGGAAGCACAACATAACATCATATCACTCCAATCCACACAATGGGATTGAAGCTACCAAAGGACCAAAGTCCCCTCATAATTCAATGTCATGAATGCAAGACGCAATATACATACATCATCCTTAAAACATCATAACATTGCATCCATATTCATTATAAATCAATCATTCCTCATACTCATTCATACCATCATATATATACTCATAGACATCATACCACTTACTCATTTAACATCATACTTCTACATCATGAAATCATACCTCATAATTCAAAGAAAATCAAAAGGATTCATCATACATCATTAATTACTAATTCTAATCATATACCCCTAAAACACATCATATGACAACTCTACAACATCATAGAAATCCAGGACAAACCATCCCAAAAACAGTTTTAAAAAAAAGACATTTTTCAAAGTTTTTCAGGACTCGCTAAACGAGACATCCTGCTCGCTCAGCGCCTAACTCACTGGCTGTGCTCGCTAAGCGAGCTTCGTGATTTCTGCAGATTTAATATGTGATTCCCATCATCCCCCTTATATGATAAACTCATTCAAAACCCTCAATTAACATCAGCATAGCAACAAAATGACACCCAACATCAACATTACTTATAATATCATCAAATACATCATCTAACATCACTATATTCCACAAATCATCATAAAATCATCATCAAAACATAAAATCATCAATTAAAACCCTATACCTTAAAACTACACCACAAAATCCCCAATTTTATTTCCCACATTATAATCCCAAAAGGAAATTACTCCCCATACCTTAATTTTCGTAAGCTTTTTGATAATCTCTTCGAAAATCCTTCCAACCTTCAAGTCCCAGTTTCTCCTCTTCTTCAAAGCTTTTTCTCATTCTCTCCAAAAATGCGATCGTTTTCAATTGATCGTTAACAAAACCCTCTTTTACTCTTTATGTCACTCTTTCCCCTAAGACCTCAATAGACATCACCCATTATACCCTCACTAATCCTCCATCAAATGACCACATTGCCCTTATCCTCTAATTCCTCTTATTTATTTAAGTTAATCTCAAATAATAAACTAAACCCACTAAACTTAATATTTCTAATCTTAATAATGTATTTATCCCCGAAATTCCTCAAATCATCAAATAACAACATAAACATCATAATTCACAAGAAAACACATCAATTAAAGTAAAATTGACTTTGGGGTGTTACAGGTAGCGTGCAGATACACAGGAGTAGTTGTGGTTGTTGTTATGGCATCCGCTCTGATACGTAACATGGGAGTCAAAAGCGTCGTTTTTTATTTTTGTTCAAACTGTTTTTATTTTGATGATGACATTACTATTTATATTTTCCGCTGCTTGATTTGAACAAATTTCCCATTTCAAGTTATGTATCAAAACCTTTAAGAGCATGTTTTTTTTGAAAAGTTGAAAGTAACATCTCGAATTGAGAATGAAATATTACTCTGATTGTTGCATTTTAATTATTAAAAATGTAGGGGGATATTTGGGGTGTTACATTTATTATGATACACCAATATTACAAAAGATCATAACAGTAGTAAGATATTACTAAAACAAAAAATATACTATATGTGTATTTGAGTTTTCTTACATGATATTTTGGTAGGCAAGTGTATTCTTGGAAAAAGGTCTCTCTCAGTTGAAACTCAAATGGAGTTTGGATGATGTATTAATGTCATGATCAAAACTTAACACAAGAGAGTGGGAAGTGTATTAGTTAGGATATAACAAACTATATTCTCCATAACTATTTTTCTAACTAACTTTAAACCACCATATTAACTATAGTAAATAACTAAACTAATTAATTTTACTATATTCATAATACTCCCCATCAAATTTAGGGGTGGAGAACTCACTTTAAGCTTGACACGAAGGTCATTAAATGAAGCAAAGCCAATAAGATTTTTTAAGACATCTCCAATTTAAAAGGAAATTGGAAGATGTTGAACCACGAGCTTCTTGGAGGCCAGTTGTTCACGAACAAAGTTATTATTGACTTCCATATATTTTGTGCATGCATGGAGGACCGGGTTTTGAAAGAGATGAACTTCACTCAATTTTCCACATAACAACGTAGGAGGAAGAAAGAGCGCACGAAGCTCAATCAGAAGTGATTGTAGCCATAAAATTTTGAAGTTGAATGAGATAACGCATAATACTCAACTTTTGTGCTTTAACTGGTGATGAGGGACTGTTTCTTTGAACTCCAAGACATTAAGTTTAGTCCAAAGAAGATACATGAACCATTTGTAGGTCTTCTATCATCCATATCACTGGACGAATTACAATGATTGTAGGCATATGAAATGGATTGGGAGGAAGAAAAGTGAGACCAAAATGGATAGTCCCAATAAGGTACTTGAGAATGCACTTCACTACTGTCCAATGTGAAGTGAGAGGGGAGACCATGAATTGACAAGCCTTGTTGACACTGAATGTTATATTAGGGTGTGTCAAAATGACTTATTGTAGTTCCCCAACAATGGACCTATAGTGACGAGGATTTGAGAACCCATTTGAGCCATACTTGTTGAGGTTCAGTGTGTTAAGCATAAGGGTGAGAGTTCCATTTGCATTAGGCACATGTTCACACAATATAAGATCTTTAATATATTTATACAAATACACCAGTATTATGGATCCTTGGGCATGATGGGTGACTTTAATGCCGAACGAGTACTCAAGTTTTCCCAATTTCTTCAAGGCGAACTTGTGATGTAGTTTCCCAATGAGATCATTAATGAAGATTGAGGAAGAGCCAGTGATAGTAATTTCATCAACATACACAAGGAAGTATAGAACAATGCCTTGATGCGAATAAAAAAACAAGGAATGGTCACACTTGCTTAACACAAACCAAAACTAAAATAGGTTCTGATGTATTTTCTTATACCACTATCTAGGAGCCTACTTGAGCTCCTACAAGGTGTTATGCAATTTGAAAAGTTGAGATTTATCAGGATTTGAGAAGCCAGAGTTGGATTATGAACACTTCTACCTACAGAGTACCATTAAAAAATGTTTTGATGATGTACACTTGTTGATTCTCCCATTTATGATTCATAACCAATGTTAACATAACCTTGAATATAGTAAGATTCACAACATGAGAAAAAATTTCATTGTAATCAAATAATGGTTGTTTATGAAAACATTTATCCACAAAGCGAGCCTTATACTTGTTAACAATACCATCAATGTTTTCTTTGACTTTGAATACCCATTTGTAATCCACAACTTTCCCATGTGCAGACAGTGTGGTGAGGAACCAAGTCTTGTTAGCAAGGAAATCACTGTATTCAATTTCCATGGCTTTGTCCCACTAAGGATTAGCCAAGGATTCTTTTACTAAATTAGTCTCAATGGTGTTAAGGAAATGTTTAGGTTTAGATGACTATTTTTGACCATAGTAAGCATATGATGATAGTTCATAATGTGCTAGTGTGTAAAGGACTAATGTACCTCAGGGCTAGAGAGAGGGGGTGTGTACTTTGGATAATGAGGTAAGGCATATGGAAAGAGATAAAGATATATACATATATATATATATATATATATATATATATATATATATATATATAGAGAGAGAGAGAGAGAGAGAGAGAGAGAAAGGGGGGAGGGGGAGGGAGAGAGAGAGAGAGAAAGCGCAAGGGGGACCACTGCATATGTAAGGGTGATAAGAATGCTTGCACCTTGTTGGATGTTGACATGCTACAACTCAAATGAGTTATATTAGGACTAGATGCATAAATGTCAGACATTGACTTTACAGGAATAAGGATTGTGGTAGTAGTTGTAATACCCCAAAATTTGCCCTCTAATTTTTCATGGCATTTAGCGCATCGCATTGCATATTCGCACATACATTGCATAAATAAATAAAAAAATAATTCATGCAGCATTAGTTAGCGTGCAAGGCATGTGGTCAAGGTTCACTCAGTGGCAAAATCAAATATCAGAACTCAAGGTTGAAACTGGCTCAGAACGGACGGTGGAGATGCATCATAAGGGTTCCCCACCAAAAGGGGGGAAATTCAAATTTTTCTTCCATTAACCGGTTAACGGTGGAGAAAATTGGCTAAAAAAATAAAAAAAAATTAGTTGGTTTTTCACTCTTCCTTTCCATTTTCCACTTTGTTTCCCATTTCACATCATCATTGAAGTTTCCACCACTTTCTAGACTCTTCTACCATGTTCCAAGGAATATTCCAAGGAATATTCTAGAAATCCTAACCAACTCCAACTAACTCCTAAGCTAGCTCCTAACCTCCTAACCCTAACCTAATGCCCAAGCTAGTTCCTAACCCAAGCCTCATGTCAAACCTAGCTTCTATATAAGCTCATTTCACTCCAAACCTCACAACTTCAACCATTTTTTCACAATTTCATCTCATTTTCATCTCAATTATCTCAACTTTTCTCTCCATTTTTCCAAATTCACCAAATCTTCTTCATCATAAGTTCTTCAAGTTTTGCATTGAAGCTTGAAGAACTTGAAGCTAAACCTTCATTCAAGCATTGATTCCATGGTTTATTGAAGATTAATTGCAGTAATTGTTATTGTTTGGGGTTGATTCTTCATTTTGGAAGTGCTTTTGTGGTTGTTCATCAAGATCTTCATCAATTGCATTTATTTTTCATTCTCGTGGATCGAAGCTAGGAATCTCTGGTATTCTCTTCGTTTGTGCATCGATCAACTCGCAACAATCACCAAAGCAAGCCTCCGCTTTGTAGGTTGGTGAATCCGAAATAACTTTCTCGATTTAAGTTATTTCTCTTCATCTCGTCTCGCGCATTCTTCGTTTTATCGTTTTTGTGCTTATTGATGTTTTGGTCGATTAATCATTAAGCTAGAAATTGTGATATGCATGTGGTTCTTTAAAGTGCCAATTTGCTGCTTTTAGGTGTAGAATTTGTGCTCATTTGATAGGGTAGGTATTAGGATCTTTTAGAAATAAGTTGTTAGCTAAGAAGTGTTTTTCATAACTATTTTTTTAGCTTTTGTTCAGTGTTAACCAGTTAACGTCAGGGGTTAACCGATTAACACGTGTTTTGTTTTTCTGTTTGGATGAGTTTGGGATCCGTTAACCGGTTAACCCCTAGCGTTAACCGGTTAACGCTATGCAGATTCCATGTTTTGGTTTGTTTCCTTGCACGTTTGTGCATCTCTCATCCTTTTATCATCATAGCTTGATAGATGTTGATTTTAGGGAATTTTTAGGAACTGGTTTGGCACAAGTTCATGTAGTTTTGGTAACTTTCGACATGCGTTTCGTTAGTTTCCGTTTTTGTGCATAAACGTTGTATATAGGTTCATAGCATTTTGTGATCATTGTTTTCATGATTTAGCATCCTTCATAGCATGTTAATAAATGTCCACTTCTGCTTTTGCATTGCATTTGAAATTCGTTCATTCTTTGATTCAATCATGTGCATAATTGAAAATTGCATAATGTAAAAAACTCCAAAAAAAATCATTTAAGTTTGCATCATTTAATTGCATGTTGATGTTGCATTCCATTTTTAATAATCCATTGCATTTTGTTGCATTAACTTGCATAATTTTTGCATTACATGATTTGCATCAAAACTCATGTATTCACCATTAAAAATGATTGAAATCTGCCTTTTTTTTCATAGATGCATTTTGAAACAGGAGTTGTTAAATGTATGTTGATTATTCTGTTTTCATACTTTTTACATTTATTTTGCATGTTGTTTGGTAGCTGTAATAGGTTGTTTGCATTTCGCATTGCATTTAGTAGATGTTTGTGCTATAGGAGCTATAGTAGCTGTTGGATTTTGGCTTTGTATTGTTTTTAGGTCCCTTAGACTTAGGATTGTGTCTTGATTAGGTCCTAGATGCATTAGGATTTGTTTGGTACTTGTTTACCTCATTCCTTTTATCATGTTTATCCTACTAACATTTGTTTTGTAGGGAGGTGGAGGTAAGTTCACACAACTTCTTCCTTTTAATTCTTTAGTCTTTCTAAGTGTGTTTGTTTAGCATTTTGTGCTTAGTTTGTACAACTTCATGCTAATCCCCTTTTGGAATAACTTAGCTTCCTTAGGAAGTAAGTTTCTTTCTAGTTCCCTTTTCTTATTTTCCTTTTCTCATTAGGATTAGAAAGCCGCACTAACCTAGGTTCATCCATGCATGATAACACTTAGGATCATTAGTCTCCCTTTAGACTTTTACCTTTGGTATGATTTCCTTTCTTTCTCATCTTAAAAGAAAAGTAAAAAACACCAAATAAAGGTTGATCTTCTCGTACTCCATGAACCTTTATCGTGGGTTACTTATGCGCGTCCCATTTAAGGGCGAGGTGTAAGGCATCTACCATGATGAACAAGTCTTAGTATGAGAATGTTTCACATACAACAAAGTCAAAACACTTCTTTAAAAGACAGTCAACAAATAACACTCGTCTTTTCCTTCGGGATTTCTTTTCTCACGCCACTCACTCTCAACGCAAACTTGCTACGACTTGCCTCATTTGCAAGACGGTTACGCACTCGTACCATACGAACCTGCAACACCTGAGCATAAGCATAAGCAGTTCAACTTAAAAAACACAAACAGAGTTTCCGCCTTAGTTAGGAGAACTACGTCGACTCTGATCCTCATTTTCTCGATGAGGTACGTAGGCAGCGGGGTAGGGCCCGTTCGAGCACATTCTTTATTTTACCTACATTTCCCCCCTTTCTTTTCGATCTCTTTTTCCAGTTCCCTTTCACACTTCCATTCCAGTAGCGGTTTCAGTTCAGCAGCAACTTATTTCTCACCCTTTGAAACAGATAAACAAGCGTGGATCACGTCGGGTACGGCGTACAGTCTGGGGTGCTAATATCTTCCCAGATCGTAACCGACTCCCAAGCCCAGATCCTTGGTTCGTAGGACTTTGTCCTTTCCTTTTCTATTTGGTTTGTGCAGCATTACCTTTCCTATTCATTCGGGATAAAAATGTTTGGTTGGTGACTCTATCTTTTCCGCGCCACTTTCGCGTTTGTACTAGGATGAAAATCCCGGGAGCGACAGCAGTCATGCCAGTTTGTTGAGGAAGGCATAAGGCTAAACTTGAAGGTGAGAAAAACACAAGAAGAGGGGTTGCATTATGTTGGATTTTTATTTCTTTTTGAAAATCTGAAGTTATATTCTATAAACAATGTTATATAATCTGATTTAGGTAGAGATAAACAACAAATATAAAATTCAAGAAAAAAGAATAACACACAAAGTAATCTTGGTTCCTCTTACAACTCGAGAGTAATCCAGACCCCTTGCACTAACAAGATATTTTCACTATAATTACACAAGATTATAATTTTCTCAAGAACATAATCAATATACTTCATTTGCTCAAACACAGACGTAAGAAACTTCATTGCTCTAGCACACAAGCTAGAGACTTTCTTTTCTCAAACGCAAAAGTAGTAGACTTCCCTGCTCAAGCACACAAGCTAGAGACTTCCTTTGTTTAAACACTTAGTAAAATACTTCTAACAATATACCAAGCAAATAAATGATTGTTGAGATAATACAATTGATATACAATCAGAGGTGTATAAATAAAACAAAACAAAAATAGACTCTTTTAAGACTTAAGGATTTCTAAGATATACAAGGGTAAGAAATCCTAAGTATAGCTTGTGTTAATAATTTGACGAAGTAACTTCTCTTTTATGTTCAATTGATATATATTAGCATTTGTATGTGCATACGACCTTCAAATATTTTAGCACCTTAAATGGAGAAGAAAATAGTCGTTGAAAATGCAACATAGTAGAGTCTTTTGAGAAGCTTCAAAAAAGACGTTGGGATGTTTCACCAAACTACCTGGTTAGGTGAAAGGTAGTTTGAAAAACCTTTTCTACATAAGGAATTAGCAGTTGAATCCATACATACTCTATAAAGAAGATAGAGCTTAGGTCATCACGTGATAAATTATGTTCATAGATGAACAATCACCTTGTGCTTTGATTTGCTCAAGTTCTGATCACCAGAAGCAGACTTCCCCAAAGTCTGGTCTTTAGAGGCTGACTTATTCAAACTCTTATATTTGGATATTATCTTCTTCAGAAGATGAATTATTCAGAGTTTGGTCTTCAACTTATGATCTAACCGAATTTGATCTTCATGCTTCTCTTTGAATGTCCAGAGTCAGAATCAATACTTAAATTCATATAAAATTTCAATCATGATCCTGCACACTTGAACAAACATTAGTATATCCATTTGTTTGTTAAATAATTTATTATCATTAAAACTTAAATAATATGAGACAAACCAATTTTTTTTCCAAGAACCTTGTACTTCACGCTACATGTAACATTAGGACATAGAGATGAGTAGGGTTGTATTCATTGAAAGAGACATCCTTTGAGATAAAAAACCTTCCATCTTTGTTCCGGCACTTTTACCTATTGTGTTGAGGTAAGACACCTAAAAAGAACTTGAAAGTAGACATATTATCTAAATTGTGTTTAAGAAAGTAAATACATGTGTACTCACTACATGCATCAACAAACTTAATGTAATAGTGAAAACCGGTATTAGACACAAAAGGCATAGAACCTCAAAGAAAAGTGTACACTAGATCAAAAGTATAAGAGAAATGTTATTCTTACACCAAAATCATACACCTACACCGTATTTCACTGTTCACCAATACGGTGAACAGTGAAATATTATAATAATATATATATTTTTTAAAATTATATAAAAAAATTTTTTTTAATACTTTTTAATTTTTCTGAACATTTATTAACCAACTTCATTACTGCATTAACCAAGTTTTTACACTATATTAACCAACTTTGGTGACTGCTAAAATTATTTTTAACGCCTGAACGTTATTAACCAACTTCATTATTGCATTAACCAAGTTTTTACATTGCATTAACCAACTTGTTTCACTATTTTTAAAATCATTGTTCATGAATATTGTTCACGTGTACTGTTCATGCGTTGTACTATTCATATGTCACTGTTCATGTACGATTTTACTGTTCATGAACACTATTCATATGTACTATTCATGAACAGTATATACGGTGTATGTATTGGTGTAGGAATTGGGTGTAACAATAGCATAGCTGAAAGTATAATCATACACATTTAAGGAATGAGGAGCATGAAGCCTCTAAGCTTTGCCTATGCAACAAGAACTACAAATTTATGGTGTTACTTTATTTTGAATTATAATATTACACAAAGTAAGAACATGTCTCATAGTAGGGAAATTCACACGCATGAGTCTATAATGCTATATATAGGGAGAAATCATCATAAGAAGTACAATTAGCTAGACTTGTCCTATGACTAGCGGTACAACTATCTGAGGAACATCCTTTAATAGTTGGCTTATGACTAGATATACCATTATTTGAGGAAAGGGAAATAAGGCCATAAGCTTATGGCTAAAGCAAACAAATGTGAGGAAAGCAATACATATCATTCTCAACAAGATACCCTTCTAGAATAACTTGATTATAAACCTGAGATTTCACAAAGCCTTTGTAAGAGTCATAGGAACGCAATACTCATCATACTCAGGTCAACAACCAAGCACCACATGTCCATAATTGCCATAAAGCTAAAATGTAGGTATATCCCCTGTGCTTCCACCCATGATGCATCCACGACAACAAAACCTACTTCCTCGTCCATGTCCATGCATACTTACAGTTCCACGACCAAATGCTGGTTCATGTTGAGTAAGATTTACATACACAATAGAGACAAAGAGTTTTTGGCAAAAATTATCAATTGGAGCTTCCTAAAATAAAGTAAGGCTTCAACATCATAAATCATAGGAGATTCAAGTCGACCATAGACTTGCATCACAAATGGATTGTATTCTTTTGGGATTCCATAAAAAATGGCATCGATATGATCTTATTCAAAGATGCGGTTTTCTATAGAGAGTAAGGAACCATCAATTGCTTTAATGTGAATAACAAACTCTAATGCAGATTTATTAAGCTTCTTCGTAGTATTAAGCTTAATGTGTAGTTGTCTCACTTGCAATTTCATGATTCCAATGAAGTTATTGTGAACTTTGTCCCACACTTCATGTGAGAGTTTGCATGAAAGCAACCGAGGAAGCATCGATTCAAAGATTATCGAAAGTAACTACGTGAACAAAGGTAGATTTTACAGTATTCACGTCTCATATTTTTGTGACACCAAATTTTTCCAGTGATCTTCATCCTTTTTTAACATTGGTGAAATAGTAGAATTCACTATTTAGTTGTGGAGTTTGTGTGAGAGTATCACACATTTAACTTGTTGATTCCACATCAAGTAGTTATTGTTTAAGAGTTTGATGGTCAATTTTTGTCCAAAGACGAATACGAGCCTTTAAAGGCTACAAAAGCTTCTTTAAGTGGTAGGATTCTTGGACAAAGGATGGATCATCCACTTCTGCAATATATTAGAACCACGTACCAAAATTTACCAAGAAGAAAGGAGAAAGAAGCAAAAGATAAGATCAAATGGTGAAAGATACCATTTTGAAACTCAAATGGAGTTCGAATGAAGTGAATCTTTATTTCATCTTTATTGACAATTGATCTGCTGTCGCACACGGGTCAAAACGAGTAATTAAGAACGGTAGTATAGGGAACCGACACTCGAGTATCATATCTCAAGGACTCTTGTATGATTATTTAACTGATTGAAAAAATTGGGGGGTGGTTTCGATTAAGAGCATAATTAAAAATAATTGATTAAGTTAAAAGCATAATTTATAAATCAGTTGACATACTTAATCACTACCCGTGCTATATTTCTACCTAAGACACTTCCTAGGCCGAGGCCCTCCTCTATTCCTTAACAATCACTACGTGACCAACAACACACTTTATGCTTAAAAGCTTTCGAGTACACACTTTACAGTCTCAGTAAAGTTCTCATAGTCTTAGCATCCACTATGATCTAAGAAAGACTCACAAAAGAACAAACCCTAATACTTTCTCAACAAGTAATATATATCTTTTTCTTGTAATCATTCTAGGTCTAAACTAACTTATTTATAGCAAAAGAATACATTGGATTTGGACTTTACACTCGCAATATTCTGATCCCATAAAATCCACTTAAATTCTCCAAGAACATTGAAACTTTTCAATCTTTAGTTCCTATAACAAATCCTCCCTAATTTGCGATCTTCAAGTCTTCAATCTCTGAAAATCTTCTAACTTGAATACCAGCTGTAATCACAAATATTCCACTGAATATTCTATGATTTTCTTCAAAGAAAACAGTTACCAAAATTGTTACTGATGCAGATGTCGAGAGACCTGAGCTGGGACATCTCCTTCGACATCTTCCAAAAACCAGTTTTTCCCCAAAATAGAACTTGATCTTAAACATGTTATGACACCTTGTCCAACATGACTAATATAGGTTGTTTTACCAAAATTACTACCAATCTCAACTGGGCATGATTAACAATCTCCCCTTTGGCAAATTTTGACTAAAACAACCACAACACTATAACACTTCTTCAGAGGTTAGCAGCGGAACATAAGGTAGACTCCCCCTCAATTAGGTAGTCTCCCCCTCAAAATTACTTTTCTATTCCTTTCGAAAATCAGTGGTTAAGTTAGATGTTACTTAGGTCAACATTATTCCCCCTTTTTAGTCAGATTTGACAAAGGATGATAAAATCTGAACAACTAAACACAATACTTTAAAAAATAAAACTATAACAATAGGGTTTTATATGACCCATTTTACCATAGTGATGACATATCAACCATTTATTTTTTCTTTTTGACTTGCTTCCTATCAGGCTTCCTTAATCTTGCCTGGGATGTTAAATCATCTCCTTTGACATTGATGCAGGTCATTTGCTTCTCTAATGATATCCAAGGATTGTAACATCCCTAACATTCTTTCCATTTAGAAGGATGTTATCTAGAATGTTAGATCTGATATTTATATTTCTTACTAAATTTATCATAGACTCGAGTTCTGAGTTGAGCATAACAATCTCTGCTTTGAGATCAGAGATATTTTTTTGATTCTGAGACTTGTCCTCTTGAAGTCTATCGATGAGTTTATATTGTTCCATTGTTATTCGAACTATTTCAGCACTTTTGAGCCACAATACTTTAAAGGCATTAATAAGTTCCTCAAGAGTAAGCTCTTAATTCTTATCTTGTTGATAAACTCCCGTGAATACAGCAACTTGCTTGGCAAATTCCTCCTCACTACCAGAGTCGTCTTCTGATCAAGATGTTTCCTGGCCTTTTCTCTCCCTTTTTAGAAAGATAGGACACTCAAACCTAACATGATTGAACCCTCCATATTCATAGCATTTGATTCTCTTGCTTTGATTGTCTTCAGTTCTGGTTTTTCTCCTAGGGAATGAATTCCCGTCAAAGGACTTGTTCTTGGCATCTTGTCTTGGTCTCCAGTTGTTAGGCGCATGATTAAATTGTCTTCCACGAGCCCCAATAGTTTTTGATGGAGTCCTTTTCGTGTACTGTCCTCCTTCACCTTCATTGGATTTAAAGGTTAGGTCTTTTTTGTTTTCAGGCCTATCACCTCTGATTTCAACTTCAAAGGTTTGAAGAGACCTAATAAGCTCATAAACTTTCAAGTTGTTGATATCCTGAGCTTCTTCAATAGTAGTTACCTTCATATTGAATCTCTTTGGAAGAGACCTTAGAATTTTTTGAACCAGTTTGGCTTCTGAGATCCTTCCTTCTAAAGCATCTGACTGATTTTCTAAATATACCACTGTCATGTGGTACTCTTGAATGTTCTCGTCCTCCTTCATCTTCAAGTTTTCAAACTTGGTTGCAAGAAGTTGAAGCCTTGACATTTTCACTCTAGATGTCCCTTTCTGAGCAGTCTTCGGGATTTCCCAAGCCTGTTTTGCAATAGTGCAGTTGCTGATTAGTTTGAAGATATTTTTGTCCACTCCATTGAATAACACTTTCAATGCTTTGGAGTTCCCTCATGCTTGTTTTTCATTTTCATCATCCCAAACTTCTTCAGGTTTCACTACATCAATGATGACACCATCCTTGTCTTTAACTCTTGGGGGATATCATCGTTTCACCACAGCTTTCCAGGCCTTTCCATCTATGGATTTAAGAAAGGTTACCGTGAGAGACTTCCAATAGTCATAGTTCATTCCATCCAGAACAGGTGGTCTTCTCACCATTACTATGTCCTTGTTCATTGTACCAGAAAGTATCATCCCTGAATCTCACTCAATACACGGTAGGGTGTCAGCTCTTGATGTCAATTGAAACTCTGGTGTAGTAGATCACATATGTCCTATAAGATGTCGGAACAACTGATCTCAGCTGTTTCAAACAATGAACAATTAAATATGAAGAAAGTAAATAACATACAATCAATTATTTACCTAGTTCGGTCTAACACACCTACTCTAGGGGATACCAATCCAGGAATGAAAACCACTAAATAGTATTAATTTTAAGTGAATCAACCTCTGATTTCCAACTTGTCACTTAATCATTACCCATGTTATATTTCTACCTAAGACACTTCCTAGGTCGAGGCCCTCCTCTATTCCTTAACAATCACTACGTGACCAACAACACACTTTATGCTTAAAAACTTTAGAGTACGCATTTTACAGTCTCAGTAAAGTTCTCATATTCTTAGCATTCACTATGATCTAAGAAAGGCTCACAAAAGAACAAACACTAATACTTTCTCAACAAGTAATATATCTCTTTTTCTTGTTATCATCCTAAGTTTAAACTAACCTATTTATAACCAAAAAAAACACATTGTATTTGGGCTTTAAACTCGCAGTATTCTGATCCCACAAAATCTGCTAAAATTCTCCAAGAAAATAGAAAAAAATTCAATATTTAGTTCTATAACAAATCCTCCCTGATTTGCGAATCTCTGAAAATCTTCTAACTTGGACGCCAGCTGTAATCACAAATATTCCACTGAATATTCTATGATTTTCTTCAAAGATAATAGTTACCAAAATTGTTACTGATGCAGATGTCGAGAGACCTGAAATGGGACATCTCCTTCGATATCTTCCAAAAACATGTTTTTCCTCAAAACATAACTTGATCTTCAACATGTTATGACACCTTGTCCAACATGACCAATATAGGTTGTTTTGCCAAAATTACTGTCAATCTCAACTGGACAGAATTAACAAAAGAAAATCGGAATTCAATTGCATATTTATAATAATCTCAAAGTGTTGGAACCTGAATACAACAAATCAACTCCGAGAGTCTTAGTTCTCCATAGGTTTGTACAAAGCGTGTTATTTTTCGTGAATATTCAGAATAATGAACAGTACCGCGACCATAGTTTTTATGTTACAAGGAAAATCAGACCTAAAAGCATTCAACCCGCAAACTAAACAAAATCGGTCCAAAAACTAAATATTTATTAAGTCTGCAACTAAACTAAATTATTCACCCTCTTGCAGTCTGAATTAGCTTTTGACTTTAACACAAAACTTGTAGCTCTTTCTCTTAGCTTTCTAATGCATATTAAAACGCGTCAATCCGATTATCGTATCTCAAGTTATGATATATTCAATGAAAAGGTATCAAATAACAATTTAAGTTGAAAATAAAATACGAAAATAAAATAAAAATAAAAATAAACTTAAATATAAAAACACACTAAAATAATACAACTAATAATTTAAACTAGAGTTTCCTAAATACAAATAGTAAAAGAAAGTGCATTAAAATACACTTTTATATATATATATATATATATATATATATATATATATATATATATATATATATATATATATATATATATATATATATATATATATATATATATATATATATATATATATATTATATATATATATATATATATATATATATATATATAAGCTGGTTAAGAGACAACAAATTATATTCTCCATAATCACTTTATTAAATAACTTTTAACCATCATATTAACTATATAGTAACTAACTCAACTAATTCATTTTATTACATTTAAAATACTCATGGATCGTAATTGTTGCATCTCAGTGTCTTGTCATTTTTTTAGACTCGTAATGATTAGGGATGGCAAAAATATTCATACCTGCAGATATCCGCGGATAAAATCCGTCACAGGTACGAGGCAGATAACTTAATAGATATCCACGAATAAAATAAATGGATATTTAAATACCCGCTTATTAATGGATATGGGTAAGGGTTTAATGATATCCATGTCCGCTGATATTTGTATCTGTTAATAAATTATAATAATTTTTTAAATATTAGTTTATTATACTTTGTTTTTTCATCTTCTAAAATACTAGTCTTCTTTTTTTTTTAAGTTTTTTTTTGAAGAAAACCTTTTACATTTCATACAAATCATATTGGTCATTTCATATTTAAGTTTTTTCTTTACTTCATACCTTACTTCAACAGTTCAATTCGATCGTCTGACCAACCACTTTCTATGTCCAACCAGTTTCTTCCTTTCAACTCCTCGGTCGTCCTCTCTTTAACCATACCTCACAATCATAATATATTTTGTTTAAAATAAAAGAAATTAATGTAATAACATTTTGTTGTTAAAATAAGAGATATTTGTATGGATGTTATATGATAATAACTTCTTGTATATTTAAAAGAAGTTGGAGATAAAAATAAAATAAAAATAGAAAAAAAATGTTATCCATGGATATCTGTAAATATTTGTGGATATCTTAAAACCCGTGGATTATCCATTTAGCGGATACCCGTATGGATATGGGCGGATATAGATATCATATTTATCCAATGGGACACGGACACGGATATCATATTATCTTTCTCCATAAATATCCATTTACATCCCTAATAATGATGGTGGTCGAAAACGATCATCATTGATTGGAATTGGTCAAGATTATAATAATCAATGGTTTTACGATTTTGTTTCTTCATAATTTACCTTCATTACACAATTCTACTTGGGATTGTTAGAATGCATGAGATCGTAAGATTTTAAGATTTAGACGTATATTTTGGCACCCTTACCACAAGAAACTATGTGAAATAGTTATGACATCAAAATCTAACTTTTTGCAATTGATACAGATGATTGGACATATCCATAATTATGCAGTTGCTAGGTTATAAGCAAATTTTATTGTAAATTTTGATTAAAATTGACTATTTTGTATGACATTGTGTGTATCTATTAATTTAAATATTATTATATAACAAAAAGATGAAAGTAGAAACTATGTAGGTCACATGGTACAGACCATATGGTGTGTTCCATGTTCTCTTTTTTAATAAAAGTTCATGAATGTCACTTTCCTCCTTCCATTATGCATATCACACAGATGTTTTTGCCTTTTGCTTTTCCACTGTTATCTATTTCTATTGATAAAATCCATTTTAACATTGAAATGTCTCTTTCAAAATAGCAGTCTAACTTCTAGTATCTCAATCATGTAGAATCTTTTTTTGGTTTCTAAATCACTATCAGTTGAAAACACACTTTTTTTTTTGAAATGTTCCATCCTGTTTGATTGGTGGAAGAAGCAAAGATGAGTTTGATATTTGCATTCTTCAATGAAGTTTCATCTTTGGAGTGAATGAATCCCTTTGAAAACATGGGGCCATAGGTACCCAAAAATCTATTCTTATACATTGTTTCAATAATGTTATGTTATAGGACAAGGACAATGTACATGGTAGTTTTTATTGTCTAGCTACTAATGATGAAACAAAGATATTGAAGAACCTATTAAAGCATGTTTCAAGATGTTGTGTATGCCAAAAAGAAAATGGATCAAATTTTTAGATTTGAAGTACATGAGGTCAAAACGACGGTCGGGTAAATTAAAATTAAACGGTAAAAGATTTTTTAAAAATTAATTTCACTATCCATTAGCCGAAGATTTTTTTTACTCTATATAAAAGATTATCGATTTCTTGATTGCATTAAACCCTAACATGATTTATTTTTAAAATCATTTGGACAACATAATGTAATATTGTTCTTGATAGGGCCCAAACTTGGCAAATCAACCCAACCATAGTCCAAGTTTCTAATCAAATCATAACCACCGTGAGAAATTGCTAATAACCCTTTAAAATTTTGTTCCAAATTCCAATCAATCTATATCATGCATATCTTTGTCGTGGAGGTGGATTTCCATTAATTAATGACTAGATTTGTAAAGAGGTAGTCGATGTTTCTCTATCTCAAAGACAAAGTGTCATGGTCCTTATAATTTATAAATGATATTTTACATAAAGTTTAACTTGTTAACCCTACCTTCCATACCTATTGTTATCTCTTTTCACATTAAGTTTGTGTGTGCTTTTCCAAAGTGCTTGAGTGTCCTTCTCTATTTTCCTTTTAAACACATGTTCTTATCCTTAACAATCTCTTTCTCCATAAGACATACCCCGTGCACACCAAGTGAGGGCCAAACATAATCAATATGAAAGATTTTTTTGTGACTTGGAAGACTCACTACTTGATTAGTTAGATTTCAACTTATTAATAAATATTGGCGTTTTGCCAACAAAATTCAACTTTGATTCCTATGATTAATTTGTTATTTTTCCTAGAAATACTTCAAAAACAGTCTATTACACTCAAATTTAATTAGAGGATTTTTTTAATACACCCATAGATTTCTTAGCCACCACGCGAAATTATTTTTTTATCCTCTGTTTTCGGATGTATACATCCGGACGCAGTGTTTTTTCTAAAAATGTTGACTTGTTTCGGATGTGCATATCAGGAATATTTCCAGATATGCAAATCTGGAATAATTTCTTAATACTTCGCGTCAGAACTTCTCCCCATCACTTTTCACATTCCAAACTCTCCCAAACTCTCTCAAACTCTCAATTTTTCATTTCCACAAATCCCGACTTTTTTCACTCGAGTTCGGCGCAGAGCAACTTCAACAATGATCAAGACACTCCAGAACCTCTGTATCTCAATTTAATCGGTAAATTTTTGAATTTTAGAGTTTCAGAATTATTTACGAGTAATCAATTTATAGTAGACATTTAGGTGTAGAAATTGTTAGGTAGTATGATAAACATAGGTTAGAGACAATGTAGGTATTGTATGTTCCTTCAAAGAGACAATCAGGGCATTAAAATGCCATTTTCTTTGGTACAACAGCCATGACTGCGTTTTTTAAACCTGAAAATACGTACCGGATGTGCAGGTCAGAAAAGATCCAACGTTGATTGTTTCCTGATGTGCACATCCGGAAAAACCCAACGTTAACAATTTTAAATACTTTCAGATGTGCACATTCGGAAGCTACTTGTTTTCATTTTTTTTTATTTTTTTATTTATTATTTTTATAAAATTCTAATTTATTTATTATGCTTTGCAGATTACATGGTCGATAGAGAGGGTCATATGATACATGGTCGGCCAGCTCAACATGCATTTGTCCGATGTGAGCGAACGCATGCTAGAGTCGAGGCATCCGACGCAGAGGATGTCCCAGCAGATGTCCTAGTAGCATATACAACAGAGGCAGATCCTACACCACAACCTTCCACATCGCAAGTTCAGACCACTCCCTCCTCAACTGTCGTTTCTACGTCTCGGAGGCATCAGGTTATTATTGTTGGTTCATCAGGTGCTCCACCCGCACGCAGGCGTCGTCGTGAGATTCATGTTCCAGCACCTGCTATTGTTCCATCACTCACACCTCAAGAGGTTGTTCGTGATGCACCTATTGAGCCTGTTCGTGATGCACCCACTGAGGCACATATCACTGTTCTTGAGGGTGATCACCCAGCACATGAGGGTGGTGACGGTGATGACGATTTTGATGAGATTGAGGGTTACCCCGGGGGACCGTCTGATATCTCCCTACTCCTGAGGTACACTGAGCATATTGTCATATATGTCTGGCTAGGAGAGGTAAATATTCTCGGTTTAGAATTGTTTTTGTTGAAAATATTTTCATTTGTAACATTGTTTTATTTGGAAATTTTCAGGAGAAGGGTTCCCAGAAGTTCTATAACCATGAAGGCAAGGTTATAGACATGATTGTGTAGCTTCCAGAGGATGAGTGGTTCCGGAATGCACTTGCTACCTCTGGTATCAGAGGTCTTTCTAGGATTGGGTATTCTCAGATCAACTACGATATGCTGATGGCCTTGAGAGATGGCACCCTGAGACATCTTCATTCCATCTACCATGCGGCGAGCTCACGATCACATTAGACGACATCTTATGCCTTTTACATCTATCAATCACGGGCACACTACTCCGTCACGATAAGATGTTGAAGGTGGACGCGATAGAGATACTGACTGAGGAGCTTAGGGCCACCCATGATGATGCACTTGCTGAGGTGACCGTGTTGAGAGGAGCACACATATGGTTCTCCTTTCTATTTTAGGTGATAAAATATGTTTTATGTTGTTTATTATTCCTGTCTAGATTCTATTCTACTGCAAATCGACGGTGTACACACAACATCAGTGGCCTATTAACTAGAGGCTCTTCACTTTGGATATCATGACACCTAACAATTTCCCCCAAAAGGTCTATGATACACGGGTCGATACTCTTGAACATGTTACATACTACGAAGGTTATATCTTAGAGAGTGGACAAGCGTCATCAAGGGTTCTTTTATGTCATGTGTTTGTTCTATTGTCGCATCCTTAGTAGCGTCGTATCCAAGAGTACATCAACATACCTAAATCACTTGCAAAGAAGGCTCCTCTGGTGGGGCCAATGGCTACTGAAGATAATTCTCTAGTATCTACCCAGTGAGAATGGCACGGTCGTTTTAGTTCTCCCATATCATTTAGGTTACTAGTTCGAGCATTTAACGATTGATTGAATTATGTTTATATATTCATCCCCAACGTTACCATCCCTAATAACATGTATTCACTTTCATTTATATCAAACATATTGTTAGAAGTAATTATAAGATACAAATATCAAATACTAATATTCCAAATCTTAGATCTTAAGTTATTAAGTGCCAACTTGGAATTAACTTGCAACTTCACTACACCTTGAATCAAATTTTATTTTAATGGTCAAGAATATGGGGGCAACAAGAATGAAACTTTAAAAAAGTTGGTAACAAAGCTTCAATACCATGTTCATGACCAATTCAATCCACAAAAGCTTAAGATGAAATTGTCATGTGAAGCCATTGCAAATGCTTTATATCTTTACAGCATATGATATTGACATTTTTATTTATCCACTGTCAAAGTGAGAAGCATATTGAAATCTAACAATTAGCTACTTATAGCAAATATAATGCAAGTTTTCAAACTCACAATATGTAAGCTTGTAGTTGGTATAACTAAAAAAAGGTCGCATGCTAAAAAATTTGGGCTTATATAAAGATTGAGATTTGGATTTATATAAATTTCGAGACGAAGAGACAAACATAAACTTAAAATTTGATCACTATATCAGTCGTTAAAGCATGTTTTGTGGAATTATGCTACCCTGTTTCTAATGTTTAAAGCGGGATGTTTTAAGAAAAAGTTTACACATTGGCCGGTCAAATGCCTCTAATCTTATTGAATATGATAATGTAAATGACTAATTATAATAATATCTCAGGTTAATGGAGTTTCACATCTTAGGGATGAGTCTTCCATCTAGCTCTTCGAATTTGTAAGAACCATGAGGTAATTTTTGACATACGTGATATGGACCTTTCCAGCATTGGTTTATGCATTGTATGCCTTTGTAAACAAAGTATCTTTAATGGTTGGATGGGGAGTGGTGTGATACAACCACAATACTACGTGGAGTTATTTGACCCTTATCCCCTTTGTGTTCGACCCAATATCACTCGGTTCACTGATTCGGCCTGGGTGTTCGCCTGCTGGTGAATAACCAAGGTGAAATTTTTTTGTATTATTAGGTTTTGGCATAATCGACCATAATTGAGTTGGAGAATCGTGTGATTTTGTCTAAGATGATGACTCCTGGTAAACCAAATTTGTATATGGTTTGCACCAATAGATGCAACAAGCTTTTCCTGCTGTGATTTTGGAAACGGGTCTTACCTCTATCCATTTTGTGAAGTAGTGACTTTGTTGATTAACAACTTCGATTGATTAGGCGCCAACGAAAAATGGCCTAGCATGTCCACATGAAATTGATAAAATGACCTACCATCCTAATCTTTATGATGACCTCTCTATTGAGAAAGAAAAACAAAATATGTGGTTGAATCACTCATGTGACGACTGAAGAACTAAAGGTGATTAATCAGAAAGATTGATTCTTGTTCATCAAGACTGATTCAGATTAACTCCAAAATTGGGGTTAATTCTAGCATCTATTATCTGGAGTTCTAACTATGATTCTAGGAGGCACAGCGCAATGATTTCTCATCCAAACAGGCATTTTACAGGGAATCTTCCAATCTTGAATGGTAAGAATTATTAAAAATGGTGTGAGTAGATGGATGTTGTTTTTTGTTATCAAGATCTTTGGGATCTTGTGATGAATGCAGTTACACCAATTTGAGAGAATGTTACGTATGAACAAAAGGATGCACAAAAAGATTTGAAGAAGAAAGTGAAGGGACAAAAAACACAAGAAAGGGGGGTTTGAATTAAGATTTTAAAAAATTAAAGCAATGAACACAATTGATTTATCCTGGTTCATTTGAACTCAAACTATATTCAATCCACCCACTAAGGTTATTTCGCCTCTCTCAGTGAGTTCTTAATCCACTAATCAATAAAGATTACAAAGTCACAATGACCTACTGTCAAAGTCTTTTTGAGTCTACTGACTAATACTTAGTCACTCGAGGTACATCAAAAATAATTACAAAGTGTGTAACAAAAATTTCTTCTAAAAAACTATTATCACAATTGTGATATTTTTACACAAGGTTATTTCACAATTGATGAAAAATAGAAATTTGAATATTGAACATGCGCGCGACAGAGTTGTGTATCAAATTTCTTCAATTGACTCTTTTATATAGATTTTGATCTTTGTACCGTTGGAGAAATCTTGATATATTTTTTGATGATGATAAAAGTCATTGAAGAGTTTCTAAAAATACAGATTTGTGTATGGAACCTTTAATTCTTGATCTTCAATAAATGAGGTTGATTCTGAGAATTAGCACGTGTATGTATTAGAGTATCAGAGTGTATCAGAGTTTGATTAACTTTGTGTTGAGCGTGTGTATCATGAGATCTTCTACACAGATTTTTAGAATATATCTTTGTTGTAAAACTTCAGTTATTCACATCTTTGCGTCAGAACTTCGGTTATGAGGATCTTCTTATTTCTGCGCCAGAATTATTATAATGAGAATCTTCTTATTTCTGCGTCTGAAAATCTGCACACTAAAATAAATAATTTTTAGAAGTATTTTGTTCTTTATAACATGAAAACATTTGTTATCATCAAAACTTAATAAACGAGAGTAGAATCAAAATTCTTGTTCTAACAATCTCCCCCTTTTTTATGATGACAAAACTTATATTTTGAGATATATAAATAAGAACAAAAGATGACAGTGAGACTCCCTTTGATTTATGAAGTCCTTTGACAATGTGTTTGATCGGAAGTTCTTATGAAAGAAGCTCCCCCTGAGTTGAAGCCTTTTTCCTGTTTTTTTAACATCAGATTAAAATTTTCAGAGTTTTAGGATGTTTGAGGCTTAGTCTTGGTGAGCTATTATTAATCAAAATATTTTGCGTTCTCTCCCTTTTTGTCATAATTCAAAAAGCAATTTAATCAAAAAATATATAATCAGAACATATATAAACAGAATATGGAACTTAATTAATGATAATAAGGATAGCACATAAGCAGAAAAGCAAATAACAAAGCATAGAAACAAACAAATAAACAGAAACTAAGGTTGTGGAGGAGGAGGAAGTCTTGTGAACAATGCCTCCAGAAGATTTTTGATCTGAGAAGTACACTCCACATGCTGACCAATCATATTCTTGAGTTATGTATTTGTTTCATCTTGTTTGTTCAGTCTGATCTTGACCGCTTCATTCTCTTTCTTTAACTCTTCCAGAGTTTTCAGCACAAGAGAAGATGAGGAAGTTTCTTCAACAGAAGTACCCAGATGCTCAGAGCTTGACGCAGGAGTTTCAGATGGTGATGTTGCATCACTTTCCCTTTGTCTTCAGAAACAATCGTGAGTTGAAGTCCAGAAGAAGAGGATTCTTTTGGTTCTGTCCAAGGTGTATTATCCAAAATATGAAGAGTCTTTTGTTCCCATCAGCTAAGAACTTTTACCTTAAAGATGTTCAACTTTTCACAGAAGTTCTGTTGAGCAATATCGTAGTTGAGATCCTTCAGCTTCTTGGATTCAGCATTGAACCATTTTTTGAACTTGGTCCAAAGGTGATCAGATGTTGTAGGATTCAGATTTTCTACACAAGCGCTTTTCAGAGTGTTCACCTAATCTTTCATTCCTGCTTCAAAAGCCAGCAGTAAAACACCAACATCTGATTTGGTTAGTTTGAGTTTTGGTATGGCAATTTTCTTTGAGTTAGAAGCTAGTTTTTCTAGGGCTTCTATGTCAATGACTGTTCTAAGGGGATCTTCTGGTTCATTAGAGGGAGTGGGAGTGTCAGGAATGGTGATAAAAGTAGGGGATCTTGTTGGGGTGGATTCATAAGAAGAAAATGAATCTTCTGATGGTGTGGGTATGTCAAAAATGAGTAGATGTTGAGAGGAGTTGAGGGGATAGTTGATGTCAGGGATGGTTGGTGTGGTGGTAGAAGGTGGATTAAGAGTGTTTGATTGAGAAGTTTCAAAATATGGTTGAAACTGATCAATATCAGAAAGTACTTGTTGAAGTTCTGGTTGGGTTTCAACAAAAGGTGTGGAGTTTAGGTCATAGGGAGGATTGATGTATTGTATGCTTTCATGTTGGAAGGACGTAGACCTCTTATTTCTTATATTGCATACTTTTGCGGAATTTGTAAATTCCTGAGTGTGCATTGAGTTATTGTTTTACAAAGACCAGGAACTTCAACCATCAAATAGATTCAATTTTTCTCTACTAATATCCCACAATTTTGTTCCTCCTTCGTTATAAGTCTTATTCTTTCTCAAGAGAATACGAAGATTTATTTTTTTAAGCAAAAAAATTCATTCCAAAAAGAGTGCAAAGGGGCACCCTAACCCGTATACAAAATCAATGAATCCACAGTGAAATAACTACAAAAATTCACAGGGAAAACTAACTATGATAATTATATGTAAAATTATTAGCCTTTTTTCCAATCCACCACCAAGTAGATGTGATACAATCGGTAAATATTTGATCACCATCAAAAAAAATTTCGTTAAACATTATGTTATTCCTACTATTCCAAATGATCCAACATATTGACATCTAAATGGTCGTAGCCTTCGTAACCGAGACCTCCCGTGCAATCATCTTTTGACATCATCCTTGTAAAAGATCCTCCAAGTTACTATGGTGTTCAAAAGTAATTCCCAACCAAATTGCAAGTCTACTCCATACCCGACGTATCTTAACACATCAAATAAATAGATGAAAACAATCCTCATCTTCCAAGAAACAAAAAGGACACGGAAAATCAAGTTGGTTTGTAACAACATGGCGACGCCAGAGATTATTTCGCGTAGGTAATCTATCGAAGAATAATCTCCAACAAAAAAAATTATCTTTTCCGGTGCCGAATCTAAATACGAAGATTTATATGAATAAAAACTAAATCCACAACCATTTTTAGATTGAGTCTATACCTTTTCAATGAGTGAATAAATCTATACGTGCTCCAATTTCTCTCAACAAAAGATGAAAAAGTTATGAAAAGAGTTTCAATGCAATGGATTGAAGATCCATAAGTTATACCCAAAACTATACCATTAGAAAAAAAATTGAGTTCGAGTACCCAATATATACCCGCTGAAATACCGATCTAAAAAAACAAAACAAAAATAGGTACAGTTTCGATACGTACCAGACGCGTACCGCATGTGTCCTGGTATCCGGTACGTACCCGGTACCGGTATTTTGCCTAAAAATGGATTACCCGTGCTTGAGAGACTTATCTCTCAGGATGGCTCAAATTGTTTGATATTCTGATGTTGACTTAATAGGTTCCTCTGTTGATAGAAGTTTCACTTCAGGGTATTGTGTCATAAAAGTCATTAGTGTGAGAGGTAATAGTGTTATCACGGCATCATGAATCCATTGTGTTAAAGAAAATGACTGTTGTAGCTAGCATGTTGTTAATAGTTTCAGTGGAGAAGGGAAGGTTGAAATTGTAGCGGCTAGTACACCAACAATGAACCAAGAACCCATTTCTTTGTTAGTTATCTTTGTTTGATCTTGGTAGTGTGTTCCTCAATTTGGTTAACTTGAGTTCCTTCTGTTAATTTGCATGTCTACAACCACATTCTGTTTCTCACTCTACATTGAGATAGGTTGTCACTTTATTTATCAATGAGAAGATCCTATTTAGAGACAACATTATCAACTAGGAGATGTAGATGTTTTCACTTAGCACTTTGGATATTCTTGGATAAGTTATATTTTAATCAGCATGTCGTGTGATCTATAACTACATTGAGATAGGTAATCTCTTGTTACATCATGCATATGGTTTCAAAACACGGGATGCATTTGATTGGATTCTTTTCATTTGTTGACTGGTAGATTTATTTCCATTTTTTGGGATTCTCTCCTACTACAACGCTTTCCTGTTTGCTTCTAAATAGTTATTTCCTAAATGTTGAATTGAATATCTCAGTGAATAGCTGCATGAGAGGCTTAATGTCCTTCCAAAGTTATCAATTTTAATAGAAAATACACACATACAATTTGTTATTAGAAACTATTACTAAATATTAAAATATATCCGTACACCTTAGCTTAAGCATTCGAGAGAGTAGCTTGGCACAGCATGAGAGACTCTATGATCATTTGGGATACAGTTTGAGCTTTGTTGCTATTTTCTCTTGAAGAAAAATTAAATTTAACACTAGGTTGGCCAAGCATAATGCACTCTTCAATCTTAACACCCAAAAGGCTCTCAGTAAGAGGCCCATTTTAATGTGCAAAAAGCTAAAAATCAGAGGAATCTACCTGTTATCCCCTACTCATTCCTGGTACTCCCCTCTCCTCCCAAATTTACATATTAGCAAAAATGCCTCAAAAAAATTTACTAACAATTTCCGAAACAAGTTCCCAGAAGGCATAAAAAAATTCCGGTATGAAACCAAATTCCCGGTATATTGCCATTAAACTGGATATTTGAAAAAATACAGTTTGATACCGGAAATAATTTTAGGGTTTTTTAGATTTTTTATTTAAACTGCTGAGATTTTGCCGACAGTTTTGTATGGTTGTGATTGCACTGACAGTTTGTGTGGTCCAAAATTGTTGCACGTTTGTATAAATAGGGGTTAGGTATTGTGGTTAAACATATATGAAAAAAAATGGCTATTCCAACATTTTTAATTAAGGCAAAAGTTTACTTCAAAAGAGGTTCTCAACCTGTCAAATTCATGCTCCCGGATGACACGAGCTCCTTTGTCGGTCTGACTTCGAAGTTGAAGGAATTGTTGTCTGATGGTGAGAATAGAAAGATGTTGAAGATCGAGTTTCGGGAGGATTGGAGGGATGGTAGTGTGAAATATAATCTAATTGAGCTGAAGAATGATGAAGACGTCAGCAAAATGTAGAGATTATTTCATCGTAGACTAACAAGGAGTCCTCTGGAATTAGATGTGCAGCTGGCAAGATCAGATGATGAAATAATGGCGATGTTGAAACGTCCTGAAGAATCTGATAGTGTTTAGGTTCTTAATATCGATTAATCATGTTGTAATGGTTTTTTATTTGTTTAAGTTTTTTAATCAAGATCACTACAGTCTAAGGGAATAAATGAAGATATAATAATATATTGTTAAGCCATAATATACATATAATACAACAATATACAAATCATCTAGAAATAAGAATAATACTAAATAGGCCTCTCGTGGGCTAAGTGTGCAATCCTAGCTAATCCAGCAGCAATACTACCATCAGTCGCAAAGAGAGTACATGCTACTACATGCAGCATGTACATACTAGCGACAGCCTGATACCTACCAGCATCAATGATTTCGTCATACCTATCATGCAGCCACCACATACGAAGGTGAGCACCTCGTGTATCAGCAAACTCCTGTGTCACTACTGCCTCAAGCAAACAAAGATCACGAACTACCAGCTCTTGTACCTGGGACACACTCAATAAAGGAGTCGTCCAAAATTTGTCGCCGATAGGGAGATGGAACAAGGAAGCGACATCATCTAAAGTCACAGTCATCTCTCCAAATGGGAGTTGAAATAATGATGTCTCCTTGTGCCACCTCTCAACGAAGGCACTGAGCAGATCCGAATCCAACATCGTCAGGGAGCAGTGGCCAAAATGAAACAAGTTGAAGTCCCTCACAATCGTCCTCACAGCATCAGGGAAGGGAATACGAGGGAAACCTTTCATCTTTGCACCGTGAGACTGAACCTTCAGTACAGGTCACACCTGTGACACCAACCAATAAACAAATTTGTTAATACATAAACAATTTATGCATTAGTAAACAAATGTTAAAATTAAACGTAAAAACCATACACATCCCCCTGTCATAGACGCAAAGTTACATGCTCACTGTACTTTGTAAGCACATACATATTTATCGGTCCACCAGGGAATCCTGGCTCAATGTGTACGGATGGCTCCGTCGAAGGAACCGTCACATCCGTATGAATGGTATCCTCTACGTCTCTTTTACCGGTAGCCCCTCCAGTGTCATCACCTTCACCATCAGCATCACCTTTCTACGCGCCCTCAGTTGATACTTTAACATTTGCCTCCTCTACGACATCCCTAACAATAACCTCCTTCGGAACATCTCTCTCAATAGTATCCACCGGCTGAGGCTGAATAACAGGGACGTCCTCAGGTGTGACCTGCTGTGAAGAAAGACCCCTACGTCTCCTAATGGTGCGAGGTACCTGGAAATGCCCTCACTGCTCGGTCATCCTCTTCTGGTGTGAACCGATTGGGACCACCCGTCCAGCTCGTACATGGGCAGATTCAGCATCTGGAGTGGTTGTACCCCTCCCCCTACCAGCTGCAGTCAAGTCACGCGCCCTCCCGCCGGGGGTACCATCAATACCTATAGTCCTTAATGCAAAAAAAAACAAATTAAACAAAAAATTAACAAAAAAAAAATTAAACTATCGGGAATTTGAAATTCCCGGAATAAACAAAAAAAATAACATTACCGGTAATTTGAAATTACCGGTAGAAAAAACATAAAAAATGAACTTCCGGAAATTTTAAATCTCCGAAAATAATTACCAATAATTTTGGAATTTCCAGTAAATATTACCGGTTTTTTTTTTTAATTTCCGGTAATTCTCACCGGTAATTTAGGAAAAACCAATATAACTTACTTGTAAAATTTCAAATATCCAGTAGTGCAAACGAAATTCCCGTTATCGTCAAATTTTTTGAAAAATCCGAAAAATGTGTGAAATGTGAAATTATTTTCTTCCAGGGTCAATTTGGTCTTTTCATTGGATGTGGGGGGTGTCAGTTATGAGTGGGGATGGCAAGTAGATTTCTCCAAAAAACTATTCATGTGCCTTCACTCAATAAGTTAAACATTTGGTTGTTTCTTGATAAACCACATGTTGGCCCATTTTGCCTCATAAAATTTGTGTTTGTGGATTAAATTATCGTTGTAGCATTTATCTCACTCTTCACTCAACATTTTTCATCTATAACTGAAGAGAGAGAAATAACCTTATCCTGGTTTGTCTGCAAGGGAACAAGAAAGAATGACAACATTAATTTACCATCGTACACGTATAATAATAAATTTCTTTGAATGTCAAGTTCTGTTAGAATTAACTCAAAACCTATGAGAATTCTCACTCTTTCTTTATGAACAAGAAATTTTCTTACGGAACAATTAACAAAGAAGAAGAAGAAATATGAAGTAGAAAAGAATTAGGATTCTAATAGAATTTGGAGAGAAAGTTTTGCTACCCACAAAATGTGGGATTCTTCTATTGATTCTCTCTGCAACCTGTATAACTGTGAATTACAATGTGTTGTGATGTTTATTACAAGAGGGATACTCCCTATTTATAGAATTAGGTTTTCTTTCACCCCAAACCAAAGCTCAAAAACTATAAAAGCCCAAAATATCTATTTTGGAGCTAAATCAAATCTAGATCTAATCTAAATCAAATATGACATAATGAATTACACTTTCAACACACCACCCAATTCATTGTGTCTAAGTTATCTACATTCATCATAGCTTTTAGTCTTCTGAATACTTCGACCTGCACTCCCTTCGTCATGATATCTGCAATCTGATTCTCAAGTATGTAGTGTTCCAAGTTCATCTTCCTGTTATCAACAGATCATCGACATAGAGATTACTTTTTTAGAAATTACTTTTTAGGCTTAAGCCCATTTTTGCTTCCAAAGCAACTCATTTACTCTATCCATTTTTAATTCATTTGGTTGTGTATGTTTTTATATATAAACACTAATGGTGTTTGATATATCACCGATGGTGGACTACAAATCAATACCATTACAACTGCAACACTTATTATTAGGGAAAAATCCAAGTCCCACATTGGTTAAATATATAACTCAAATGGTTTAAATAGAGCAACACTCTCCACCTTACCAACCGGTTTTGTAGGGTGAGTTAGGTCAAACTCTAATTCTAACATGATATCAAGAGCCTATCGATTCGGGTCACCCACCATTTAATATGCGTATCAAGCCCAAGATGTGATGGGCACAAGGGGTGTATTGGAAAAAACTCAAGTCCCACATTGGCTAAATATATAACTTATAAAAGATTTAAATAGAGTAACACTCTTCACCTTTCCAACGGATTTTGTTCTAATTCTAACACTTATCCACACCACTCTCCCCCAATAATTTGAAATCCATCAAACACCACTTATTCATGTGTAAGATGATGATATTGATATCCTACTTTGAACAAATATATTGTATGTAACGCAAAGTATATAATAAACCAAAAGGCACTATACAAGAGGACAAAATGAAAAACAGCCACAAAAAAGAACTAAACATGAAAAACAGTCACTATATTCAAAACATTCATTGTAAAACAATAGGCATTAAGATCAGCTAATCATTTGTGAAACAATGGAAGGAATTCTATGAGCACAAAATTGTGAAAGTTCAAATACTAATAATTGATTCAACGGTGCTACTGTATTTAAAATATGTGAATTAATGGAACTAAATTCCAAATAGTGTCTGGAATCTCTTGGAGATGCAGAAGAGTTTTGCTTGAATCAAATAGATTCTGCATGTCATGACTGATCATTATATGTTAGTAAAATCCAATCCCAACGAGCTTTCAATTGTTAATAATTTGATATAGACAGTTATATTATAATTAAAGGGTTTAGTAGATTTGTTTATGAGATATAGACAGTTATATTATAATTAAAGGGTTTAGTAGATTTGTTTATGAGATATGTAAATATTACCTTTTTGTTTTTCATATAAAATTAATTATGTATATGGAGTTTAATGATTGTATTTTTTATAACAGATAAAGAATTTAGGAATAGAATTCATACTAGTTAAGATTAACACTATATTAACAAAAAAAACAAGAAGCAGCATAAGGAATATATTCTGACGGTATGTAATGAAATCTATTCATAAATCTTTTGTCTGTCATAAAAAATACAATCATTAAATTTTACATAATTAACTTTACATGAAAAACAAAAAACAAAATAATAATAATATTTACGTACCTCAGAATATACAATAATGATAAAAAAGATATTTTTGTTACAGTGGTTAATTGAGGACATAGCACCCATTGTTGAAAGTGCTGATTAATGCAGTATTTTTCTGTCTGCAACAGCAGTAACCGGTTACCCTCTGGTAAGTAACCGGTTACCACTGTCAAAAACAGAAAAATACCAGAATTAACAGCACTGCACTTTAGTTGTAGTTTTGTTATTTTTTTGGTTCTCTCAATTGTATCCAATAAATACTTATTGTAATTCTCAATTCAAAGTTAATGCCAAATTGAATTCATCCCAATTATTCTCTCTTCTCTAATTCTTTTTCTCTCTCAATTTTCATCTTCTTCCCCAATTCCATTTTCACCATTTTTAAACCTTTACTTTCACAAATTCTGGTTTTGTTGTTTATGTTTGTTCTAACATTTGGCATCAAGAGCTTCGGTTATTGATCCGATTCCGCTGCAACAATGGCTACCATTTCCAATGATCGAATTCCCACAAATCTTCCGATTCTTGATTCGAAAAATTACGACAAATGGGCGAAACAAATGAAGGTTCTGTTTGGTTATCAAGAGGTGCTTGAGATTGTCATCAATGGAGTCACACCATTGGGGGAACAAGCTACCGACACGATTAGGGCTACACACAAAGAAGAAAAGAAGAGGGATTACAAAGCCCTATTCTTGATTCACTCTTGTGTTGATAACGACAACTTCGAGAAGGTTGGTGATTGTGAATCCGCGAAGCAAGCGTGGGAAATCTTGGAGAAAGCTTATGCCGGTGCCACGAAAGCGAAGGTGGTAAGGTTACAAACTTACAAGCGTCAATTTGAGCTAACGAAGATGGAAGACAAAGAAACGATCAACGACTACATTACGCGCATTACTCGGTTAGTCAATCAAATCAAGTCTTGTGGCGAAACGATCGTAGAGCAGAATGTTGTATCGAAGGTGTTGCGTTCGTTAACATCGCGGTTCGATAACATTGTGGTTGCTATTGAAGAATCAAAGGATCTAACGACTATGAGCAAGGATGAGTTGCAAAGTTCGTTGGAGGCGCATGAGCAAAGGATGGATGAGAGATGTGTCGAAGCGAAAGCGGAGATCGCTTTGCAAGCGCGTTTGAATGAGAGGAGCAAGAGGTCGAAAGGAAAATTTGTAGCTAGAGGTAAGCCAAATTTTCAGAATTTTGGTGCAAACAATTCTCAAAATTCGAAGAGTTCGATGTATGAAAAGGGTGAGAGCAGCTCCAAGGAGAGTGATCGTAGTAGTGGTTTCAAAAAGGATTGGAGTAAAGTTCAATGCTTTAGGTGCAAAAAGCTTGGACATGTTCAATCTAAATGTTATGCAAAATTGAACAAGACTCGCGATGATGAAGCCAAGGTTGCTAGAGAAGAGGTGGAGGATGAAGACACGGTTCTAGTGATGATCACGGAGGAGAATTATGGCATTGTGGATGTTCCGGACAGCAGCTACTGTCATGACAGTTCGCGGGACAGCAGCTATACCGTTTCGGAAAGTGGTAAAAAAATGTGCTCGGATCGAGATGCATTGGTTACCGTACGTGATGGAGTTCAAAGTAAAGATGAATGGTACTTGGATTCCGGTTGTTCAACACATATGACGGGTCGAAAGGATTGGTTTGTGCAAATCAATCAAGCGACAAAGAGTAAAGTCAAGTTTGCCGACGACACTACTTTAAGCGCGGAAGGGGTAGGAGACGTTTTGATCGGAAGGAAGAGTGGAGGCTTTTCAAGGATCAAAGATGTCTTGTACATACCGGGAATTAGGTGCAATCTTTTAAGTATTGGCCAATTGCTTGAAAGAGGGTACTTAATTCGGATGGAAAACAAGATGATGCGTGTTTTAGATTCAAAAGGTGTGTTGATTCTAAAAGCGCCGATGGCTGCCAATAGAACCTTTAAAGTTGAGTTAAGGGTTATGGAGCATCGTTGTTTGGCTACCGCGGTGAGTAGAGAGGAGTGGCTATGGCATTACCGTCTTGGTCACCTTAACTTTAGGGATCTTAAGATGTTGCAACAAAGTGGTATGGTAACGGGGCTGCCACTTATTAGTGTTCCGACAGAATTGTGTGAAGAATGTGTGACATCCAAGCAACACAAGAATGTGTTTAGCAAGGATGCGGGTCGGAGAGCCAAAGACCTACTTGAGGTGGTGTATTCCGATGTTTGTGGACCGATGCAAGTAGAGACTTATGGCGGCAATCGATATTTTGTTACGTTCATTGACGATTTTAGTAGGAAACTTTGGACTTATCTTATCAAGAGAAAGGATGAGGTGTTTGGTGTGTTCAAGAGTTTCAAATCCTTGGTGGAGCGTCAAAGCGGCCGGAAGCTCAAAGTTCTCAAAACGGATGGTGGAGGTGAATATACCTCTAGCGAGTTTGGGAATTTCTGTGATCTTGAGGGTATTGTGCGTGAGGTGGTGCCTCCATATACGCCTCAACAAAACGGGGCTGCCGAGAGGAAAAATCGTACAATAATGAACATGGTGCGTAGCATGCTTTGTGGGAAGAAATTACCTAAGGAATTGTGGGGTGAGACCGTATCTACAACTACCTACTTGTTGAATAGGTGTCCTACTAAGAAGCTGTAGAATATCACACCTGAAGAGGCTTGGAGTGGTTTCAAACCTAGTGTGGTTCATTTGCGCGTTTTTGGATCGATTGCGTATCGTCACATACCGAATCAACTTAGAAAGAAGTTGGATGATAAAGGTGAAAAGTTGATACTTGTTGGATATCATTCTACTGGGGGATACAAGCTGTTTGATGAGAAGAATCGGAAGATCGTGATAAGCCGGGACGTGCTGTTTGATGAAGTGAAAAATTCTGCAGCAACAGCAGTAACCGGTTACCAACCGGTGAGTAACCGGTTACTGCAGAAAAATCAGCAACATCAGTTTTTTGAATTGTCTGATCCGGAGGCGTCCGATTCCGCTGTACCTGCACCTACAGCAGCTGAAAACAATGTTGTTAATGAAGGTAGACCTGTGAGGCAAAGAGCTATGCCTCAAAGACTCCGAGACTATGAAAGGTTCCTAGATACCGAAGTGAATAACGATGGTGATTTTGTTCATTTCGCACTTATGGCCGAATCTGAACCGGTAAATGAGGAGGAAGCCTTAAGTGATCCTAAATGGATATGTGCAATGAAGGAGGAGCTGGAATCTATTGAGAAGAATGGTACTTGGGAGTTGGTTGATTTACCGCTTGGAAGGAAACCGATTGGTGTGCGTTGGGTCTATAAAGTCAAAGCAAATCCTAAGGGTGAAGTGATCAAGCATAAAGCTCGATTAGTGGCCAAAGGGTTCTTGCAACGTGAAGGCATAGACTACGAGGAGGTATTCGCACCGGTGGCTAGACTAGAGACTATTCGTTTGGTTGTTGGGATGGCACATAGCAACAATTGGGTGATCTACCAAATGGATGTGAAGTCGGCATTTTTGAATGGTCCTCTTGATGAGGAAGTTTATGTGGGGCGGCCACCCGGTTTCGTGATTAAAGATCAAGAGAGGAAGTATTACAAGCTACATAAGGCGTTGTATGGTTTGAAACAAGCTCCAAGAGCTTGGAACAAACGCATTGACGGTTTTCTTGTTGACATCGGTTTCAAACGATGTGTATCCGAACATGGTGTTTATGTGAGGTCGGATACGATTGATGGTGTTATCATACTTTGCTTGTATGTTGATGATCTCTTGATTACGGGCAGCAATGACAAGTGCATTTCAAGGTTCAAAGGAGAGCTCATGAGTGAGTTTGAGATGACGGATCTTGGTGTGATGAGTTACTTCCTTGGCATAGAGTTCCACAAGTCAAAAGTGGGGCTGCTTATGCATCAAAGGAGGTATGCACTTGATATCTTGAAAAAATGTGAAATGGAGCATTGCAACGCTTCTAATACACCTTGTGAAGCAAGAATGCAGCTGTCCAAAAGTGAGGATGAGGATGATGTAGATCCAACACTTTACCGGAGTTTGATTGGATCGTTGAGGTACTTGTGCAATACGCGACCGGACTTGGCTTTTAGTGTCGGTATTGCTAGTAGATTCATGGAGAGACCTAAGGTGTCACACTTGGCAGCGGTTAAGAGAATCCTTAGATACGTGAAAGGTACTCTTGGTTGCGGAATTCTATTTCCCGCATCGGATATGGGACGCAAATGTACTTTACTAGGCTACACCGATTCCAATTGGTGCGGAGATAAAGATGATCGAAAATCAACGGCGGGTTACATCTTTATGTTCGGTAAAACACCAATCTCTTGGTGCTCCAAGAAGGAACCGGTTGTAGCACTCTCTTCTTGTGAGGCCGAGTACATTGCGGCTTCGTTGAGTGCGTGCCAAGCTATGTGGCTTATGAATCTAATGAAGGAATTGGGATGTGGTGATGATGTTACCACACTGTTTGTGGATAATGTTTCCGCGATTAATCTTGCGAAGAATCCGATTGCACACGGAAGGAGCAAGCACATTGAGATGCGGTTTCATTACTTGAGAGAATTAGTTGGTGACGGAAAGCTTAGATTGAGCTATTGCCGAAGCGAAGACCAAGTTGCGGATTTGTTGACGAAGGGTGTGACAAATGAGGTGTTCAAGAGACTAGTGAAGAGCTTGAATATGCTGGACTTGGATCAACTAAAGTGAGGTGGTGTGTTGAAAGTGCTGATTAATGCAGTATTTTTCTGTCTGCAACAGCAGTAACCGGTTACCACTGTCAAAAACAGAAAAATACCAGAATTAACAGCACTGCACTTTAGTTGTAGTTTTGTTATTTTTTTGGTTCTCTCAATTGTATCCAATAAATACTCATTGTAATTCTCAATTCAAAGTTAATGCCAAATTGAATTCATCCCAATTATTCTCTCTTCTCTAATTCTTTTTCTCTCTCAATTTTCATCTTCTTCCCCAATTCCATTTTCACCATTTTTAAACCTTTACTTTCACAAATTCTGGTTTTATTGTTTATGTTTGTTCTAACACCCATCACCTTAATAAAAAAAAATGTACCTTAATAAAAAAAAAATGTGAGTGAGATTAGTGGAAGCCGCTAAACAGTTAAATATCCAATTAAACATAAAATGAAACAGCATAAGCAAAGTGAAATTTTCATCTAAGACTAAAAATATTATTATCTTATTGTCACTTCATTTTAAGTTTAACACCATTTGAATATAAGATATTGGGTTTTTACCTCATCCTTATCCAGTTCAGTTGAAGATACCAAAACAGTCATTAATATTTCTAAAACACCCAATTCAAGTATTCGATATACCGCTATCGAGCTCAATGCCAATTGTCCTACCAGGGAAACCGAAATAGTCTGCAAAAAGATACCATTAACAAAAATGAAAATAATATAAAATACATTTTTATTGAATAATGATCACCTGAATTTCAGGTTTTTCTTTGCATTGCATAAAGCTTACTAAATATTCAACAATCCCATTTTCCATGGCTTCTTGGACATTAAATGAGTGCCCTGTCAAAATGAAATTAAGAGCTTGTTCAACTCATTCCATAAATTTTAATGAAATTTAATATACCTTTAGACGGAATGTCTTTGAATTCTCTTTGAATATCTAGGAGACTCAAAATCCTTCAAAAGTTAGCCAAATTATCGACCTTGCAAAATGGTAAAAAGGTCACATATTCACAGCGAATCATTAAATATAAAAAACTACTAATTTCAAGGAGAAAAACTCTAACAAAAAACCTGACCAGAATCTGCATGATAACGAAGAAAAGGTCCGGGGAAAATTATTCCAGAGAACAAGAAACAAGTTCAAGAATGGGAAAATGGGAAATAGAGTGTAAAAATTATAATTTTAGGGTTTTAGGTTTCAAATATTAATAATAGCAATTTACCACCATAATTTTAAAAAAAATTATTTTAGATAACTCAGATTATTACAATTTTAGGGTTTAAGATTTCAAATATTAATAATAGCAATTTATCACCATTAGGAATTTAGGGGATTTACGGAATTGCAATTTAGGGTTTGTAGAATGAAAAAGAGGAATGATGAAACTTACACTACGCCAAAAATGACTTTTAACAGCGCATTTTATACAGCGCTTTTAAAAGAAAGCGCTGTCTAAGGTTAAAATTAAAATCAAAACACAGAAACTGTTCAAAAATAATCAAAAAGCGCTGTTTAAAGTCCCACTTTAGACAGCGCTTTCTAAGGTAGGCCTTAGACAGCGCTTTTAGAAAGCGCTTTCTAAGGTATGCCTTAGACAGCGTTTTTTCAAAAGCGCTGTCTAAAGTCTTTTAATTTAAACAAAAATTAAAACCAAAAGCGCTGTCTAAGGGGGGGCTTAGACAGCGCTTTTAAAAAGCGTTGTCTAAGGCCTACCTTAGAAAGCGCTTTTATCAAAAGTGTTGTCTAAGGTCTTATTATATTAAAATTATACAGTTACTATTTTCATTTCTTCCTTTCCCTCTCAGTATCAGACGCGACCGTGAAATCGCCATTGTTGCCCTACCACTGATTTCGCCACCGTCGTCCATAAAATCCCACCGCCGTCCAGCTCGCCGTCGTCCTCCGGCAACCTCCGTCTTCAACCTTCGGTTTCGTTCAAAAAGGTATGTGTTATCCATTGATTGCCCTACTATTTGTTCATGGTGTTCTTGTTCTTGCTTGTTTTTTGTTAAAAAGTTCCAGAATAATGTATATAAACTGTGTTAGTTACAATGTAGATACAATATGAACATAATGAGGATTGATGGATATTGTTCTTGTTCTTGTTCATTTGATGGATATTGTTCTTTTTCTTATATATACAATGAGTTTAGCTAAATATTAACACTGAGTTAGGATTAAAATATACACTGTGTTTATATATACACTGTGTTAAAATATACACTGAGTTAGGATTAAAATATACACTGAGATTATATATACACTGTGTTAGGATTAACACTGAGTTTAGCTAAATATTAACACTGAGGTACGATACGATTAAAATACGTATAAGTAGGAAAACCATTTAGGATACGGAATTTTTGTTTAAAAGATTTAGTATACGAAATTTTTGTTTAAAACATTTAGGATACTAATATTGTTGTTATTATACGAAACTCTATTTTCAACTTCAAAGTTGTAAATTTCTGTTAAATGTGATAAAATGAATTGAACTTTAAAATTGTTAGAATATTCAAAGATACTACCTTAGTTATGTATTTTCGTCTGGATTGATTGTTTACCTTAATAAGTAGGAAAATCATGGATCTGTGTCGATCGAATGACCAAAGAGTACGAGAGTGGGGTTGCGGAACCTTTTATTCTAGCATCTCAAGCTAAACAAGTGTTCTATGTGAATGACCCAAAGAGTACAAAATGGTCTATAGTGCTTTTCTCTAACAAAGTGACTGATGATAGTGGTGTCGATCAATGTGATATTAATGTTGAGAATGAGTCATGCATTAGACGAAATGAGTTGAATAGAAATGATGAAGTTGAGGATCTTATACCGGATGAGTCATATATAAGAAACAATCATAATGAGGGAATTTGGATCAATTCATCCGTACGCATTGCTAAGAAACAAGTGATTAATATTCCAACAAAGAAAAGAAAGAGATGTTAGTGACTGAGGTAAATTATGCATGGTTTCTTTATTTTTTTGTTTTCAATTGCTTTGATTATAAGTTATATCTGATAATGCATGATTTCGTTATATTTTTGTTTTCAATTGCTTTGATTATAAGTTATATTTGATAATGCATGGTTTCTTTATTTTTTTGTTTTCAGTTGATTTGATTATAAGTTATATCTGATAATGCATGATTTCGTTATATTTTTGTTTTCAATTGCTTTGATTATAAGTTATATCTGATAATGCACGATTTCTTTATTTTTTTAATTGCTTTGATTATAAGTTATATTTGATATTTGATGCTTTCCTTGGTTTATTACAGGTTAGACATGGCTGATAACCAACATGATGATCACGAGCATTCGACACATGAGGAAGTTAGTAAAAAAGTATCCGCGGAAGAAGAGATTCGAAGAGGCATAACAATAATGAGAAGGGTGGTCCAAGGAAGATCTCGAGGCATCATACTAGATGTGCATTGGAGCCACCAGGGACAACTTGTAGAACCTAATGGGCATACCTTAACTAGTTTTATCGGTGCACTAGTAAGGAATGAAATTCCCATTACCTGTGATGATTGGAGAAACAAAGAGTTGAATGACTCCAAAGAAAAAATTTGGAGTGAGATAAAGGTACAATCATTTGCCCCTTAATTATACGGTATCAATTATGTTTTTTCAATTACCGGTACTAACTATCAATCTGTATGTTTTTCTTAGCGATGTTTTAACATCGAAGAAGAAAGAAGAGGTTTCTGTATATAATTGGCTGGAAAGCTTTTAAGAGGGTTTCGAACATTTTTATCATCCAAGTTCCTTATGGATGCGGATGGTAATTATCAGCTGAAGAATGGGAAGCTTTCAAATCCAAACGACAAGACCCGGTTTTTAGAAGAATAAGTGCCACAAATCGGGAAAGAGCATCAAGTCCCGCATATCCTACCGAAAAGGACGTGTCGGATATGGACGCTTAGAACAATCCATGGTAAGTATTTATAAATTGCGATAACAAATTTGTTCATCATATATTAGTTTTATCTGATCAAATTGTATGACTTAATGTGTAGCTGCAGAAGGAGAAAAGTTCAGAAACATCTCTTCCTGCACATGTTTTGTGGAAGGAAGCCCGTGTGGGCAAATCTGGAGTTCCTCAAGAAGACGTTTTACACGTATACCAGAAATGTCTAAGTATAACATTTTTTCATTAACTGAATAACATTTTTATACACAAATATTTGACAAGTATACGGTATTCATCTTATTTTTCAGGAGGCGCTATCTCAGTCTTTATCTCCCGATGATACTAGGAGCATACTTAGTCGAGCATTAGATGTCCCTGAGTATTCCGGTCGGGTGAGGGGTAAGGGATTTGGAGTCACTCCGACCTCCCTGAGTGTTAAAAAAGGAAAAGCTCCTAGTAATCGGGAGCTTCATGCAAAATTGGAAGCCATGCAAGCTGAGCTTGATGCATTCAGGAGAGAAAGAGAGGCTAGCGCCTCAACATGTTTCAAAGATGGTTCGGACAAAGACAATATCAACTGTACCTTTCAGCCGAACATTCCAAAGGTAATTACATATAATTGTCTTAAATTGAACTATTTGCTTAAATTATGTATTTGACATATATACACATTAACAATTTCTTGTTATTATTGGTTTTAGGGCATTTCCCATTGTCAGCTATATTTGTCGTCACCATACTATCGGATGGTTGGCAAGGGAAAAGTGCATAACGTTAGCGGAGTATTACTCCACACTAGAGAGCTCCTTGCTGGATGTTTGAAAGTATCGGTTGATATTGCAGTTGAGCCGAATGCATCATTACCATATCCTAACGATGGTTCAGATGCAACAATGGTGGACGAAGCAGTAGGTTCGTTTGTTGCATGACCGACAAACCTCATATGAGTAGGATATGAGGTATGCCTAAAACCTATGTTAACTTTAATGTGTATATTCAAAGTTTTTACGCGCATTTTACGTACATATTTTCCTTGGTTATGTTAAATAGACACCCACAAAATCCAAATCAAAAGATAATGTTATTCCGCGGCATACCGAGTCCGTGGTTTCAAAAAAACAGGTACAATACAATTATATGGCATATATTCATGGAAGTTGTTACATTCTTAATTTGATCTAACTATTTATATGATATGTAGCTTCAAGAAAATGAGGTTAGCAACGCCTCCGCACAACAACAAAAAAGGAGGTTAGCAACGCCTCCGCACAACAAAAAAGGAGGTTAGCAACGCTTCCTCTTTGATTTCGTCTACTTAAGATTGAACTTAAGTTGACGGAGGGGTTGCTAACCTCCTTTTTTTGTTGTGCGGAGGCGTTGCTAACCTCCTTTTCTAGAAACTACATATCATATATAGTTAGATCAAATTAAGAATGTAACAACTTCCATAAATATATGCCATATAATTGTATTGTAACTGTTTTCTTGAAACCACGGACTCGGTATGCCGCGGAATAGCATTATCTTTTGATTTGGATTTTGTGGGAGTCTATTTAACATAACCAAGGAAAATATGTACGTAAAATGCGCGTAAAAACTTTGAATATACACATTAAAGTTAACATAGGTTTTAGGCATACCTCATATCCTACGCATATGAGGTTTGTCGGCCATGCAACAAACGAACCTACTGCTTCGTTCACCGTTGTTGCATCCGAACCATCGTTAGGATATGGTAATGATGCATTCGGCTCAACTGCAATATCAATCGATACTTTCAAACATCCAGCAGAGAGCTCTCTAGTGTGGAGTAATACTTCGCTAACGTTATGCACTTTTCCCTTGCCAACCATCCGATAGTATGGTGATGACAAATATAGCTGACAATGGGAAATGCCCTAAAACCAATAATAACAAGAACTTGTTAATGTGTATATATGTCAAATACATAATTTAAGCAAATAGTTCAATTTAAGACAATTATATGTAATTACCTCTGGAATGTTCGGCTGAAAGGTACAGTTGATACTGTCTTTGTCTGAATCATCTTTGAAACATGTTGAGGCGCTAGCCTCTCTTTTTCTCCTGAATGCATCAAGCTCAGCTTGCATGGCTTCCAATTTTGCATGAAGCTCCCGATTACTAGGAGCTTTTCCTTTTTTAACACTCAGGGAGGTCGGAGTGACTCCAAATCCCTTACCCCTCATTCGACCAGAATACTCAGGGACATCTAATGCCCGACTAAGTATGCTCCTAGTATCATCGGGAGATAAAGACTGAGATAGCGCCTCCTGAAAAATCAGATGAATACCGTATACTTGTCAAATATTTGTGTATAAAAATGTTATTCAATTAATGAAAAAATGTTATACTTACACATTTCTGGTATACGTGTAAAACGTCTTCTTGTGTAAAACGTCTTCTTGAGGAACTCCAGATTTGCCCACACGGGCTTCCTTCCACAAAACATGTGCAGGAAGAGATGTTTCTGAACTTTTCTCCTTCTGCAAAGTCATACAATTTGATCAGATAAAACTAATATATGATGAACAAATTTGTTATCGCAATTTATAAATACTTACCATGGATTGTTCTAAGCGTCCATATCCGACACGTCCTTTTCGGTACGGATATGCGGGACTTGATGCTCTTTCCCGATTTGTGGCACTTATTCTTTTAATAATCGAGTCTTGTCGTTTGGATTTGAAAGCTTCCCATTCTTCAGCTGATATCAAACTTTCATATTTTTTAGGAAGCTCCACTTCCACATAATTACCATCTGCATCCCTAAGGAACTTGGATGATAAAAATGTTCGAAACCCTCTTAAAAGTTTTCCGGCCAATTTCATACAAAAACCTCTTCTTTCTTCTTCGATGTTAAAACATCGCTAAGAAAAACATACAGATTGATAGTTAGTACCGGTAATTGAAAAAACATAATTGATACCGTATAATTAAGGGCCAAATGATTGTACCTTTATCTCACTCCAAATTTTTTCTTTGGAGTCATTTAGCTCTTTGTTTCTCCAATCATCACAGGTAATGGGAATTTCATTCCTTACTAGTGCACCGATAAAACTAGTTAAGGTATGCCCATTAGGTTCTACAAGCTGTCCCTGGTGGCTCCAATGCACATCTAGTATGATGCCTCGAGATCTACCTTGGACCACCCTTCTCATTACTGTTATGCCTCTTCGAATCTCTTCTTCCGCGGATACTTTTTTACTAACTTCCTCATGTGTCGAATGCTCGTGATCATCATGTTGGTTATCAGCTATGTCTAACATGTAATAAACAAAGGAAACCATCAAATATCAAATATAACTTATAATCAAAGCAATTAAAAAAATAAAGAAATCATGCATTATCAGATATAACTTATAATCAAAGCAATTGAAAACAAAAATATAACGAAATCATGCATTATCAGATATAACTTATAATCAAATCAATTGAAAACAAAAAAATAAAAAAACCATGCATTATCAAATATAACTTATAATCAAAGCAATTGAAAACAAAAATATAACGAAATCAAGCATTATCAGATATAAATTATAATCAAAGCAATTGAAAACAAAAAAAAAAATAAAGAAACCATGCATAATTTACCTCAGTCACTAACATCTCTTTCTTTTCTTTGTTGGAATATTAATCACTTGTTTCTTAGTAATGCGTACGGATGAATTGATCAAAATTCCCTCATTATGATCGTTTCTTATATATGACTCATCAGGTATAAGATCCTCAACTTCATCATTTCTATTCAACTCATTCCGTCTAATGCATGACTCGTTCTAAACATCAATATCACATTGATCGACACCGCTATCATCACTCACTTTGTTAGAGAAAAGCACTATAGACCATTTTGTACTCTTCGGGTCATTCACATAGAACACTTGTTTAGCTTGAGATGCTAGAATAAAAGGTTCCGCAACCCCACTCTCGTACTCTTTGGTCATTCGATCGGCACAGATCCATGGTTTTCCTACTTATTAAGGTAAACAATCAATCCAGACGAAAATACATAACTAAGGTAGTATCTTTGAATATTCTAACAATTTTAAAGTTCAATTCATTTTATCACATTTAACAGAAATTTACAACTTTGAAGTTGAAAATAGAGTTTCGTATAATAACAACAATATTAGTATCCTAAATGTTTTAAACAAAAATTTCGTATACTAAATGTTTTAAACAAAAATTATGTATCCTAAATGGTTTTCCTACTTATACGTATTTTAATCGTATCGTACCTCAGTGTTAATATTTAGCTAAACTCAGTGTTAATCCTAACACAGTGTATATATAATCTCAGTGTATATTTTAATCCTAACTCAGTGTATATTTTAACACAGTGTATATATAAACACAGTGTATATTTTAATCCTAACTCAGTGTTAATATTTAGCTAAACTCATTGTATATATAAGAAAAAGAACAATATCCATCAAATGAACAAGAACAAGAACAATATCCATCAATCCTCATTATGTTCATATTGTATCTACATTGTAACTAACACAATTTATATACATTATTCTGGAACTTTTCAACAAAAAACAAGCAAGAACAAGAACACCATGAACAAACAGTAGGGCAATCAATGGAGAACACATACCTTTTTGAACGAAACCGACGGTTGAAGACGGAGGTTGCCGGAGGACGACGGAAGGACGACGGCAAGCTGGACGGCGGTGGGGTTTTATGGACGACGGTGGCAAAATCAGTGGTAGGGCAACAATGGCGATTTCACGGCCGCGTCTGATACTGAGAGGGAAAGGAAGAAATGAAAATAGTAACTATATAATTTTAATATAATAAGACCTTAGACAGCGCTTTTGATAAAAGCGCTTTCTAAGGTAGGCCTTAGACAACGCTTTTTAAAAGCGCTGTCTAAGCCCCCCCTTAGACAGCGCTTTTGGTTTTAATTTTTTTTTTAATTAAAAGACTTTAGACAGCGCTTTTGAAAAAACGCTGTCTAAGGCATACCTTAGAAAGCGCTTTCTAAAAACGTTGTCTAAGGCCTACCTTAGAAAGCGTTTTTTCAAAAGCGTTGTCTAAAGTGGGACTTTAGACAGCGTTTTTTGATTATTTTTGAACAGTTTCCGTGTTTTGATTTTAATTTTAACCTTAGACAGCGCTTTCTTTTAAAAGCGATGTCTAAGATGCGCTGTTAAAAGTCATTTTTGGCGTAGTGGGTGAATAATAATAGGTACCTTGCCTAATAATAGTTGATGAATAATAATTGGAATAATAACATGAATAAATTTGGGTATTGAAGGACGTGAATCTGAAGACTATATTAGTTGAGAATAGGAACCTTAAAGTAAAATATCTAGTTGATGAGAGTGGGGACTATATTAGTTGAGAATAGGAACCTTAAAGTAAAATATCTAGTTGATGAGAACGGGGACTATATTAGTTGAGAATAGGAACTTTAAAGTAAAATATCTAGTTGATGAGAGCGGGGACTGGTATGGGGACATTATAAACCAAGTGTTCCCAATGCAGATGATTGAGATGGGTGATGACACATGCTTATGGAGAGGGACGGACTAATCATGGTAAGTTCACAATATGGATGCTCAATCATAATGGGATCAAAACCAACAGTTTTTTCGCTCACTTGGGGATCTGTGATCTATAATGTCTTGATTGTGCAGGCATGGTAGAAACAGTTGTCCATGCCCTGCAGGATTGTAACACCCCAAGGCATGTTCCTCACCTCACGGGGAACGCCCTCCGCAAACTCCGACAAACCCTTACTCTACTCGCATTGCGAAGATTGATTTCCCTCGATTTGATGGAAAAAGGGTGAAAGAATGGTTGTATCAATGTGAGCAATTCTTCTCTCTTGACAATACTTCTCCAGAATCTAAGGTCAGATTTGCTTCCATTCACCTTGTTGGTAGCGCCCTTGAATGGCATCTCAACTATATGCGTTCTTGTTTTGACATTTACCCCACTTGGCCACCATACATCACTGACCTCAACCTTCGTTTCGACGATCCATACGACGATTCACTATCAACCCCTATACAGGATCGTCATTCTAGAAATGTTCAAGAGTATGTTGATTCCTTTGAAGTTGCCCTTACCCATATTTCCCGTCCACCTGAACACCCTTTGAGTATATTTCTTTCTGGGTTGGAACATGCTACCCAGATGTAAGTCTGTATGTTTAAACCCACCTTTGTTGCCCACGCCGCCATAATCGCTAAACTATTTGAAGCCACAAAATCCCCACCCATCAAACCACAAATTCGACCTCTATTTCCCAAACCCTTCCATTCGGCCCCCAAACCGTTTGCTTCAAACTCATCCAATTATTTGGTTGCATCTCCATTTGTCCCAAACCCATTATTTAACCACACTTCTGGTTCTTACTCTGCAGCGGATATGGTCGACAGTCCTGCTAAGGGTCTTTGTATGTTTTGCGACGAACCCTTCACCTCAGGTCATCAATTGAAACATAAATGTTCCCAATTGTTGGTCATGGAACTGGATGATGATGGTACTGGTGATGTGGATACCGCAATTCTTGCACCGGTTCTGGTTGAAAGTGAGCTATCTCAACACACCCTAGTAAATACTCCGAGCGTAAACTCCCCTCAGCTTTCCATCAATGCACTCAATGGAATGTCTAATTTTCACACTATACAAGTCACCGATACACACAATAACAAGCAGATTAATATTCTTTTGGGGCAACACTCGTAACTTCTTGGACCTTGAAGTTGCTCGTAAGTTAGGTTGTAAATTAGACATAATTCCCCCATGGTTGTGACTGCAGGTAGTGGTACCACCTTGGAGGCTCCTTTTAGATGTCATTAATTCTCTTGGTCCTTGCAGCAGACCAAATTCACCAGTGATGTTATTGTCCTCCCGCTAGGGTGTTGTGATCTCATACTGGGTGTTCATGCAGTGAACCATGGAGCAGAGTTATGTTTCTTTTTATTTCCCAACACCGTAATTTTGTGGGAGTCCCTACATGCCAGTTGATGCAAGCAGAATCAAATCAGGTTCCATCTAAAATTGTCGTTTTGCTGGATATTTATTCAGATATTTTTGTGGAACCAAAGAGTTTACCCCCTCATAGGCCATGTTTTGATCATTGTATCCCTCTCAAGGAAGGTGCTAGTTCTTTCAATTTACGCCCTTATAGATACTCTGTAGTTCAAAAGGATGTAGTTGATAATTTAGTTGAGGACATGTTAAAACAAGTGATCATACGCCACAACAATAGTCCATTTGCTTCACCCATTGTTTTGATCCGAAAAAAAGATGGGAATTGGCGACTTTGTGTTGATTATCGCAAGCTGAATCATATTACCACTAAGGACAGTTTCCCCATTCCATTAGTTGAGGATTTGATGGATGAGTTGGGCGGTTCCTCCATTTTCTCAAAATTGGATTTGCGGTCGAGATACCACCAACTTAGAATGGAAGCTGGTTAAGAATTTAAGACTACTTTCAAGACTCGTAATGGCCATTTCGAGTACTTAGTCATGCCATTCGGCTTGACCAATCTTCCTTCCAAACCTTGATGAACCACATTTTTTAAGACACTTTGTTATTGTATTCTTTGATGACATCTTGGTCTATAACTCAAATATTCAGGATCATACATCTCATTTGGATGTTATTTTTCAAACCATCCGTGAGCATCACCTTCATCTTAATAAGAAGAAATGGGTCTTCGCCACTTCTCGAGTGGAGTATTTGGGGCATTTCATAACTGGTGAAGGGGTATCCACCAACCCTTCTAAAATACAAGCAATCTTAGATTGGCCACAACCCACAACCATTAAACGGTTGCGTGGATTGGCCAAGCCAAGTATTATCGGCGTTTCGTCAAAAATTTTGGCAAATTGCTAAGCCTTTGACTGATATGTTGCAGAGGGATAATTTCTTCTGGACTAATGAATCGGTGGTAGCATTTCAAAAGTTGCAGCAGGCCTTAATCACTGTGCCAGTCTTGGTACTACCAAATTTTTCCAAAATTTTTGTGATTGACGCTTCGAGCAGCGATATAGGGGCAGTGCTTATGCAAGCCCGACACCCTGTTGCTTACATTAGCAAGTCCTTAGGGCTAAGTCAACAAGCTATGTCCATTTATGAACGAGAGTTATTAGCTATTGTATATGCTTTACAAAAGTGGGCTCCGTATTATCATAACTGGCCAAAAGAGTATTAAATATCTCTTGGAACAGTGCCTAAATACGCCCTTCCAACACCTCTGGATGTCTAAGTTGATGGGATTTGATTTTGAGATTTAATATAAGGAAGGTTGTGAAAACAAGGCTGCCGACACCCTATCCCGTGTGCACAATGCACAACTGCTACCCCTTATGTTAAGTAATGCTAAAGAGGGGTTATCAGAGGATATCAAAGCTTCATGGAGTGTTGATCCTGTTGTTTAGAAGCTGATTGCTGACTTAAAAAAAGGATCCACAATCCCACCCTAAATTTATTTGGAGTAATCATGAGCTTCGTCATCGCGGTGAGTTAGTCATTGGGGCTGTCATTGATTTGAAGCATACTATTCTGCAGTGGTTGCATTACGCAGTAGGAGGACACTCTGGGTCGGGATGTTACTGCTGCAAGGGTTAAATCCCATTTCTTTTGGAAGGGTATGAACAAGGATATACAACAATATATTTGTAACTGTGATGTTTGTCAGCGTTGCAAGCCAGATTTAGCCATTTATCCCTGATTACTCCAACCATTACCTATACCACATCATATTTGGGAGGACATCAGTTTGGATTTTATAGAAAGATTAGCCCAATTGGGAGGTAAACATGTCATCCTAGTGGTGGTGGATCAGCTCAGTAAATACGCACATTTCCTTTCTTTATCCCACCCGTACACGGCCTTGGATGTTGCTAAACTTTTATGGATAATGTCTATAAATTGCATGGTATGGCAAGCACGATTACAAGTGATAGGGATCCCATCTTTTTTAGTACAATACGGACAGAATTTTTCCAATTGAACGGTGTAGCCTTGAACAAATCAACTGCCTATCATCCTCAAACTCAAACTGATGGACAAACGGAGGTAGTGAATAAATGCTTCGAAACATACCTTCATTGTATGTGTTTCGAAAAACTGGTTAATTGGATTCAGTGGTTACTGATAGAATCAACTTAGTATCTAAAAGTAGGAACAATAGAAAAACAAGAAAAAATAACAGAAGAATAATAAGTAACTAAGTTGTGAACTTTAGTGAAAAGGACTAGAGATCAAACGGGATCTAGTCATTAAAGAACAAACAAAATGTAGCAGAAAGTAAGAAAAATGATAGAGAATGATAGAGAGGCCTAGACTCTCCCAATAGGATCTTATGCACTAAATTTTGTATACCCTAAAAGATGCCTCGAATCATTTATTTGACAATGACTAGATTCTCTTACCACTCACAAATTGTCAGTTGTCCCATCACATATGCTTATACCGCTAGCAGTTTGTAGTATTCTATTACTCTCCCTCTCTCTTCCTTTCTTGCGTTTCCTTGATCATGGCTATTTTATTTTCCAGATACTTTATGTTAATGATATGTTGATTGCTGCCAACCATTTGCACGATGTAATTGAGTTAAAGACCAAATTAGGTAAGGTGTTTGATATGAAGAATATGGGTGTTGCAAAAAAGATTCTTGGGATGAAAATTCATAAAAACCGAAAAGCTAATAAATTAAAGTTGTCTCAATAAAGCTATGTTAAAGGTATTTTGAACAGATTTGACATGAGCAAAGTAAAGCCTGTGAGTACTCATTGGCCATTGGCGAATCATTTTAAGCCTCTTTGGAACAATGTCTGAATACAGACTCAGATATTAGAGATATGTCTAAAATTCTTTATTCCGATGCAGTTGGTTGTTTGATGTATGATATGGTTTACACTACACCGGATTTGGCACAAGCAGTCAGTCAAATGTGCAAGTTCATGTCCAAGACAGTATGCATGGCAACAGTGAGCTGGAGACCAAATTAGGTAAGGTGTTTGATAGTAAGGATATGGGTGTTGCAAAAAAGATTCTTGGGATGAAAATTCATAAGGACCGAGGAGCTAATAAATTATGGTTGTCTCAATAAAGCTATGTTAAAGGTATTTTGAGCAGATTTGACATGAGCAAAATAAAGCCTGTGAGTACTCCATTGGTGAATCATTTTAAGCTCTCTTTGGAACAATGTCCGAATACAGACCCAGAGATTAGATATATGTCGAAATCCATATTCCAATGCAGTTGGTTGTTTGATGTATGATATGGTTTATACTATACAGGATTTGGCACAAGCAGTCAGTCAAGTGTGCAAGTTCATGTCCGAGACAGTATGCATGGTAACGGGATGGGGGCAGGTTTAAGCACACCCAGACCCGCAACTGCTTTCCAAACCCATACCCGCCCTTGCCCCCAAACCCTGCCCCTAAACCCGTTTGGAGCTATAAATTGTTCCCCGTTCACAACAAGAAACAGGTTCATCGCACCCGCCCCGTCCTCACCCGCATAAATTATATTTTGTAAAATATATTTTTTTCAATAAAAAGTAACAATTAATAATTAAATTAAATAATTAATTATTTTAAGAATAATTATAATGCTTGATTATTTTTATTTAAATTATATTTTCAAAAAAATAAACAATCAATTCTAGTAAACATTATTTTGTAACATTAAAAAGTGTAAATGAGTAATAAGATTATTATAAAAAAAAAATTTAGTTGGCGAGTGTGGGTGGTGGGTGCAGGTACTAGCATCCCTAGTCCCCGCCCCCGTAAATAAAAACCAGGTTTTCCCCGCCCCGACACATGCCCCTATTTAAATCAGATTTTCCCTGTTAATTTCGGGGCGGGGCGCCGGCAACCAGCGGGGCCGAGTTTATTTGCCATGCATACAAGACAGGAAAGCAGCACTAAGAAGCAGTTAAGTGGATCATAAGGTACTTGATAGGTACAACAAATCACTGTATCATGTTCCGCAAGGAGGAAGGTGTTCCATCAATTATGGGATATGTGGACTATGACTATGCATGTGATTTGGATGATAAGAGGTCTACAACAGGTTATGTCTTTACACTTGTGGGAAGACCTATATGCTGGAAATCATTGATTCAATCCATGATAGTTATGTCAACAACTGAGGCAGAATACATGGTTACAGCTGAAGCTGCCAAGGAAGCATTATGGCTTACAGGGTTAGTGAAAGAGTTAGGTGTTGAACAAGGTGGAGTTCAGTTGCATTGTGATAGGCAGAGTGCTATCTATATGGCAAACAAACAAGTGTATCATGCTAGAACCAAGCATATTGATGTGACGTTCCACAAGATAGGGATTTGTTAGAGCACGAACATATATTACTTCAGAAGGTTCACACTTCAGAGAATGCAGTTGATATGTTGACCAAGTCAGTCACTAGTGACAAATTCAAACATTGTTTGGACTTGTTGGATATTTTTCCGTGTTAAGCAGGAGGGTACCTCCTCAGTTTCCAGGAGGAACCTTTATGCAATAAATCTTCATAGGGGTTTGAAATTCGTCAAGATGAGGATTATTGAATATGGCTCAGATAACCATGGGTTGTTGAGAATATAATTCATATTGTTGAGATAATTATGGATTGTTGAGATAACTAAAGATTATTGAGATAATATCTCATATTGTTGAAATAATTACGGGAAGAGATAATTGTTTGTCAAGGGAAACTAGTGACTAAGGTTTTAAATAAACAAAAGCCTTGTATATTATATATATATATATATATATATATATATATATATATATATATATATATATATATATATATATATATATATAACATTATAATCAATATTCAATTCACAAGACATAAATAAAATAAATTATAGTTACTCTATAGTCACATACGTATACATAGACAATTTGGTTGTATTAGAGGAGATTCTAATACAAGCAAACCTCAATTTAAACATGCACTGTATTCAAACACATAGCATTGTTTGGTTTAGAGATTAACTCTACCTGAGTTCCCTAATCACCGATATGATTTCGGCGAATATGAGAATCCACCTGGCAAAACTCAAGCATCTGAACCAATGTGTCCCCAATAATGGTTGACCTCTGGTGACTAACATGCATTTCTTTTGCTATATTAGGAAGACAGTGTTCACAAATCCAGGACAAGCAACAGAGTAAGAGCAAGATTCTACCATTTCTGATGTAGGGAGATTTTTCACAATGCCCTACACAAACAAAAATGCATTCATTACCATCATACAATAACAAAATAAAACCTAATTCCAGAATCAGTAATCAATAAAAAGGATTCAAAATAAATCTAACAAAGTGAACCATCTTTGACATACCTCTACAATCGGTCTGTTAACCTTTAATATTAACATTTAAGAGATTCCGCAAACTATTTCACCAATTTCTTTTGGGAGACTTGACGATTTAATTTCTATATTTTCAATCAAATAAATTAACATCGTCACTTTTACATGAAAAGAGTTTAGGAAGCTTATCATTAAGCTCAATAAATGAATTATGAATGAAAGAAAAAATAGTGTTTAACTCATCCGTGTGCAAAGCTGTAAGGTGTGGATCTGTGTCGTAAAGCATAACCAATTAGAGCAAGCATAACCAATTAGAGTAGTGCAGGACGATATGTAATCACAACTGCAAAGTTGTGGCGGATCTGTGTCGTAAAACAGAAGGAATTAGAGCAGTGCAGAAGGATCGAGAACTTGCAAGATACATTGAGAATATGTTATTAACTCAAACAAAATGAGCATAGCGGCATCGCGATGGATCTCTACCCAAAGCCGTAAGGTGACAGCGGCATAGCGGCGGATCTGTACTCAAAAATGTAAGATGACGGCGGATCTATCTCAAAAATGTAAGGTGGCGGTGGATCTGTATTCAAAAATGTAAGGTGCGGCGGATCTGTGTTTAAAGCAAAAGGAATTAGAGAAACGCAGGACGATGGAGAACTTACAATATACATTGTGAATATCGAATATATCCTTAACTCAAACAAATGCACCACATGGCGGCGTCGCGGCTGATCTGCAAAGCAGCAGGATTGGAGTCCGTGTAAGGTGGTGGCGGATCTGTGCGAAGGAAGGAGAGTGTGTACATAGTATAGTGACCATCGAGCTTCATATATTCGAAGTTATTTTTGTAATTTTGTTTTAATGAGTGATTTAGTGTAACATATCAGTTTTATTTTATGGATAATGTTAACTTATGCCTTAGGGCATAAGTTAAGAAACACACTAAGTTTGTATTGAAAATATCAATAATTTTTAAGATATTATTTCTCGATTTAGTTTTTAATTTGTGTCCCAGAGGCACAAGTTAACATTACTCATTCTTTTAATTGACTGGGTTTGTCCCATTTATTATATATATTCTTTAAGTGTATTCTATAAATTATTTACTTATATTATTAGAAGTGGACACTTGCGGTATGCAAATGCTCACCCGCCCTTTAATATAATTAGAATAATAAAACTTGAATGTTTGTATTATATTTTCTATTTTTCTATATATTTGAACCAACTCACTTCAGTTTTTATATATTGTATTTTGTCATTATTTTTCTTGAAATAAACTTTCCCCAAGTACAAAGACTTTGTTAGAGGATGTTAGTGGGCATTGAAAGTCAGCAGCACATTAATGACAAACTGGAAATGTCCAAATTCTGTTCCTAAATGCATTTCATCTCACCTCAGATATTGCACTTTAACCTATGAAGGCATGGAGGATTCACTTCAATTTGCAGAATATGTTTTACAGAATGCTCGACTTCTACAAGTCATGATGGTCAAAAATACAAGGTTTCCCAAATCGGTTTACCACCAGAAATGTTTAGATGAACTAAACTCATTTCCAAAGATTTCACCCTTTTGTAAATTTTCAATAGAATCGTTCTAGTTTTCCAAATATGTGTGATTTACACGCGACCGGAAGTGCCAACTAATACTGTTGATATTTAAGTTGCCTGATCATGAAGTTATCTCGATGTCCTCATTAAGTTTATATTTAGGTGGTTCTTTTCTCTGTGTGATCAGCTATTAGCTCTTGGATTATATAAAAGCTTTTGTGCATACAAAAATTTTAGGGTCTAAAATTTATTATTTTTTTAATAGGAACTAAATATAAAAAATTGAGATATTTATAGGGACCAAAAACATATTTAACCCTTCAAACATATACTTATACAAAATTCATTGCAAAAAGTCAAAAACACTAAACAGGTTTTGCCACATAGTGCAAGAATATTTCATTTCAAAACATGGGAGAGTAAAAAATCTCTGAAAACAATATTACAATGCTAATATTACACCTACAAATAGACATGAATCTCAAACTCAATATATTCAAGTATTTGACATGTAGCAATTTTTATATCATGAAGGAAGCATTTGTATATATGTTTCCACAACATGTGGAGTCGTTTCAATGGTTACGTGTCCAAATTGACATAGTGTTGCCGACACATAGGCATGCTGACATCAACTCCACCAATCAACTCGACCTGTGTATATTGTGTCTTCCTCAAGGTGACTGCATTTGTGACACATATTTCACATTGAATCGTTAACTTAGTTATAGAATCAGCAATAGGAATTATGCCAAGTATAGAACCAAATATGTTCATGTCGGTAGTTTCAGAAATACCATCAGGTGATGAAGACAAAAGTTTATCGCGACATGACAAAACATTGAGATGATGCCCTCCCAAAACAAAGGAATATCTTAAAACATCAAATTAAATGTAATAATACCTCAAATAGTTACCATAAAGTCATGCAAGTATTATTGTTTTTTCATCATGATCAACAGCTTCACTACCGAAATCGTAAAGGTCATCAAGGAATTGAACTTGCATAAATAGAAGAGTGTCATAATATTTTTACCAGAGAGACACCCAACAAGCAAACCAATAATGCATAATCACCTTTAATACGTGGATAGTGGATCAAGAAAGTATAGTGGCAAAAATATGTTAGAGAATAACATTAGTTTAGCTGCAAGACTTCTTATGTGTGAGAACAACACTCACTTATGAGAGCATTCCTAACCCATCACTTCTCATTAACTCTATTGTTGTGTGGTCCATTGTTTGTTTAACGCTTACAAATCTCATTGTAGTCGAAAAGCAGGACTCAGGACCAAGAGACTAAATCCATAAACGACATCAAACATTAAAGAATACATAAGTTCAAAAAATACAACACATTGTCACTGGCATCTCCATCCAAGACACAAGCCTAAAACCAATAAAAATTAAACATATGGATTATAATAATAATAATAACAATCAGCAATAAAAAAATAATACCCACAAAAATATTTTAATAGCACTCAAATCAAGAAGATACAATAATACACAACGATTACAGCAGCATCAACAACAACACAGTCAAGGTATTAGTAAAAGTAGGAGTATTCATAATTTGCAGAAAGTGATGATAATATCAATCAGCAAACAATTGCTCCTAATGATAGTATTAATAATTTGCAGAAAATTCTTTGCTTAAATAATAGCATTATTAAAATGCTTTAAGAACATTAGATAGTTCATAATTCTAACTTGTATAATACTCTTCTGGTAAAGCACCCTATGATTGAAAAAGAATCATTGATCATTTGATACATAGACACCTAATCCATATAAATCATATCCATAGGACTTCAAGTTTTTCTATCTATGATTTCATACAAACTACTCAAATCTCAGTATTTTCTCACAATCAAGAAGACATTGACCTCAACCTCACAGTCAAGAAGAACTGTAGTAGCATTACCTGTCCACAAAGTGTTAATAAGCAAGAAAAAGCACTAAGACATACCAAAATACATTAACATGGGTTAGCAAACAACAGAAACCTTAGGATCAAATCAAACTTAAATAAATCGACACCGCTGGAACCCGAAGTCGGAACCGGAGTTGAACAAATATGCAGGTATTCTCTAAAAGAGGGAACATATTAAAGAAGAATTTAATGTTTTTCAGGCTCAGGAAATTGATTGTAATTTTCAAGTAAGCAAAAATTGCAACATGGTGTGAAAAACATTCAGACAAAACACATGTTAATCCCCTGTTTGAAGTTCAGTATACCAAAGTTATCACTTTGAAGTTCAGTATACCAAAGTTATCCATGTTTATATTGGTTTATCATCTAAGTCTAGTTTGGAGTAACTTAACAGCATGCAAATTCAATAATAGATAAACAAAACAGAAAACAACATTCAAATTCAATTTATCAGCATAAACTTGAGCAATTCCACCTTGAGCATCTTCTATCCTTCCACCTTGCGCAATTCCATTTATCAGCCCATTATAAGTGAAATTCTGGGATCAGGTACGTGATGTCAAATCAGATGTTTAAACACTTGAAGACTTAAACAAAACTTAAAGTGCAGGTAAATTAAATAACACAGGAAATTGTTAACCCAGTTCAGTGTATCTCCACACTTACATCTGGGGGCTACCAAGCCAGGAAGGAAATCCAATATAAGTAATATTAATTATGGAATTAAACCAACCAGTTTAATCCTTCACTTAATATCTACCCAAGGCAATTTCTACCTAAGACACAACTTAGATATGAGTACCTACTCACTCCCCCTCAATCCCACAGTGATATTTTACAATGTTTAATAAAATTGAAGTCACACTTCAAACACAACAGTTTGATCTTACTTAAAAGTTTCAATCAAGACACAATTCACTTTTTGCTTAAAAGCTCATAAAGTGACAAACAATTAACACCTGCTATTAAACACAAACACCCTTTACAGTCTTCTTAATTCCGTACTCTATTCTGAGAGTTTCTGTTCCTTAAATAGATGCTTGGTTTTTGGGCTTTCTGTAAATTATCCAGTCCTGATAAATCCCACTGTCATCACCGTGAATTAGGGTTAGTTAGTTTGTTACCTCCTTGATTCAAGGTGAGTTAGTTATTCTGTTTCACTGAAGTCAGATAACTAAGCTCCCTAAAGATGCGCCTTGGAGTGTTTATCTATTCACAATTAATTCCAGATAAATTCTCCTGAATTTACACACTTCTGTTATGCATCATTTAAGTCTGGTAGCAGGTTTACGATGTCACAACATCTGGTGTGACATCCTGATGTCTGAACTAAATTCATTAACAGTTACTCTATTTGTCAATGTCACAACATCTGGTGTGACATCCTGAACTAAGTTCAACACTTCTTGTTTGTCAAAAATTCTGCCAATTCTTAACATCTACAATAAGAAATTGAATCAGGGTTAGGCATGAGCTGCAAAAACTTGAAATATACCCTGTAAAATCCAAACACATTGAATTAATTAACACAATTTTGGTGACATGTTCCAGAATACTGGATAATGATTTAGATTGTATCCTGAAGAATGATTTGGAATATACCCTTCAGAATGATTTGGACTATATCATGAAGAAGGATTTCGAATATAATTGGGCCACTGATTCATGCCTGGTGCGTTGTTATATGATGGACTGCCCGATAGTTCAAACCTAGGACTCAGATAAGTACCACCACCTGATGGATAAAATGGAAAGTTATACTGAGGAGGGCCTCTGGGACCATACCAAATCGGGTTTCTATACGGTGCTAGTAATTCTTGAGTGGGAGAAGGAGGCATTTGTGGATTTGTTTATTATGTTATTTCAAATCAATCAATGTGAATTGTCAGCATGCAATGCTTGTATGTAGTGAGTAAACAAAAAAACTATGGTGGCTACATAATCAGGAATATATACATGCATATGGATGGCCACATTTTCCCTAGTGAGCCCTTCAACATTCATCAAATCAAGTATTTTCTTCGGAACAACCTCTGCAATTTCATGTCAATTTTATAAACCGCCAAATTTGAGGAAAATCAAAATGAAAGCATTAGATAGCAAATAAAATTGGCAGGAATTGATTACAACAAATCAAAAGAATTAGATTGCATTTGATCAAAAGTTAAGAATGACCTCAGCTTATTCATAGAAGAGAATTGCTTCATACATGATAAGTTTATCAGGTGCGATGTTGTCATCAACAATCCATGTGTGGCCTGACACTGAAAAACACTTTAATGCCATAACCTTGCAATAATCATACAGATGTTAAATCTGCAAATTAAATTAAGTTACTTGCTCAGTAAATTCAATTAAGTTATTGATCTAAAAAACCTTGCAAAAATCTAAGAGACTTACAAAGTACTTCATGTGCCGTAAGCCTTGTTCTCGGATTTTGATCAAGTATTTTTCGAATTAGATCCTTTGTGTTGTCTGAAATGCTAGGCCAAAGCTCAGTTTGAAAATCAAGTTTTCCAAGTAAAATTTGTCGGAAGATCCCCGATTCAGTTTCTGAAAAAGACAATTAATTGTCATATCAGTATCAACAACAATCAAAACACATAAACTTAACTCTAAACCCAATACAACATGTTGAACACTTTTAAAGATCTTCAACCAAACCCTAAATAACAAAAAAAAATTGCATACTTATTTTTCAACAGATCTAAAAAATATCACTTCTATTTGAAGCTTAAAGGAGACAATGACATCTCCAAAAGTAAAGTTTAAAACCAAATGGATCTTATTTGATATCACAGATCTAAAAAACATCACTTATATTTTTCACATATCTAAAAAAATCAAAGATTAAACACATTTGAAACATAATTGATTTAAAGTTTGAAATTAAAATAAAATTGAAAATCGTGTATGAATGAAAGATTGAATTTGTTCAAAATATTGAAAGAAAACTGAAGTTTGAATATTGAAAGAAACTTGGTAGATTCAACATTGTTGCTGAAAAATGTAGAAAAATGAATACATTAGGGTGTGAAGAGAAATAAGGGGTTTGATAATTTGTTACTTGATTTAGCAAAAGAAAAATTAAAATGGTTGTATAGCGGATTTCCAATCGGTTGAAGAAATACATGAATGAGAAAGATGAACGATGGCATACTCCCATTGTGATGGATCTCATTGCAATCTTTGAAATCTCCATTCCATTGCTGATGTCTTTAACTATTGCAAATGGTCGTGCCATGTATGATGTTGATTTTCCGACGACACTGAAATTTGTGTGAGAAGCTTGTTTGGAGAGAGACATATTTTTGTAATGTTGTTTCAAAGGTTTTGATACTACAAAGCAAAATGGGAGTAAGAAGAAGGTAAATTGAATATCTTTGATCAATGTTTGCTGGTGTAGGAAACAACATAGGGGTGTGGATTGGCTGACTTTATGGTGGGAAAGTTACGATAACTTTAGTGTATTTTGAGATTGTTTTATGAATAAATTAATGAAAAAGTATTAACAATTAAGATGAGAGAGAGTTATATGAGAGAGAGAGAGAGAGAGAGAGAGAAAGTCACAGTGACTTTCCCTCCCTAAAGTCACCAAAGCCTAACCCACAACATAGGGGTTGTATGTCATGTCTCAACAAGCCTAGCATCGGAAATAGTACCCAAAAGCAAACTGATTGATGTACCTTAAAGGAGAAAATGGTTCTGTATGGATTTTTTCAGTTAGATGTTGGGCACAATTGATATAACTACTGCAATTACTTTGGTTTTGTTTCAATTAAGCCCACATTTAGTTGGAATTAGTTCAAATTAGGCACAATTTGCCCCTAATTATGTGACATGGCATCAATTAAGCAAGGGTTATTTATGATGATTCCACAACCATTGATTTTCTTATATTATAGACGTCTTCATTAGCATTATCTCCAAAAACAACCGTTTTTCTATTTTTACTTGAAAAACTCAAGCGAAAACAAAAGACAGATCCTGCTACAAAACAAAAACCCTTATTGTGAGTCCACACTACGAGTTGCGCAGGGGTTGTCGACGCGGTGGTCGGAGGGGCAGTTTGAAAATCTAGTAACATCTTTCTCATCTTCATTCTTTATCACCTTCATGTTTATGTGCATTGGTTAGTCATCGATCATTTCAATTCATACAATTTCAACGAGTTATTCGATTCATACTTGATTTAATAATAGCTAATTTCATAGAAAATCTATTATGCTCTCTAATTTTATTCAAAACCTAATCCAAACCTAATTGATTATTGTATTGGACTAAGTTTTGTTGTAAGTTGTTGTCGCTCCCGGGATTTTCATCCTAGTACAAACGCGAAAGTGGCGCGGAAAAGTTAGAGTCGCCAGCCAGACATTTTTATCCCGAAGGAATGGGAAAGGTAATGTTGCACAAACCTAAGGAATAAGGAAAAGGACGAGGCCTTGCGAACCAAAGATTTGGGTCCGGAAGTCGGTTACGAATTAGGAAGGTATTAGCACCCCAATTCGTCCGCCGTACCCGACGGGATCCACGCTTATTGAATAAAAGAATGGCTATCTGGAATGGAATGAGAATGAGAAAAGGAACTGGAAAGAAAGATGGGAATAAAGGGGGAAAAGGTAGGGAAAAAGAATGATTGTGCTCTAATGGGCCCTACCTCATTGCCTACGTACCTCATCGGGATAAATAAGGATCAGAGACGCCGTAGTTCGTCTAACTAAGGCTGAAACTTGTTTATGATTTTTAGGATGACGTTGCCATAACTCTAGCTCAGGTGTTACCGGCTCTGACTCGAGGGTGTTTACTGTGTCGCTGTTTAAACTGTCGAGACAAGTCATGTTCGTCCGCAAAGAGTATGAGATGAGAAAAGAATACGTGATGTCTTGGTTTGTTGTCTTTTAGAAGAAATGTTTTGAGTTTGTGTTTATTGTATGTACAACACTAAAGACTATGATGCAAGAGCGAATACTTTCCAAGATCGCCCCCAATGGAACGTTTGTAAAGCATCCTAGAAGAGTGAAGGAGACCTCCACTAATCATTTCCCGTATAGCTCAAGGCTCGTGGCGCACTATACACATTTTCCTTTATTAAGTGTTTTTGATTTTCTTTTAAGATGAGAAGTGAGACTCAAGTTGCAAAAAGGGAAAAAAACTAAGGGAAACTAGACTTACCCTAAATCAATTGAGTTTACTGGTGACCTATGGTTAGTGAGGTTTGAAAGATTAAATCTAAATAAGAGATATTAAACTAGAAATGCAAGTACAAAACGTTAATAGTGAACGATATGGTCCTCCTAATTCATGGTGGGTAAAAACGTGTATGAAACGTAAATGGGATGAAACAATGGATCGGGTGGGTCGATTGCATGGTGCTGAGACGCACGACTTATGGTGTGCAACATACAAGGCTTGCTTTTGGGTGTGATGAAGTGGAACAATGGTAATCGAGGAATCCTAAAGTCACATGCAACTTTATTTATTTATTTGAAAATTTACTCGACGTTGGATCGAGTATTTTATTTTGTTTTTGAGATTTTGGTTTTCTATCGATTTGTTTTATCTTTTCTATCCTAATTATAGGAACTACACAAGCATACATCACAAAGTACAAAAAATATAATTGAGGCATGACAAAACATAGTCCAAGTCCATAAGCAAATCCTCGGAAAATACCTTGCACAAAAAGCAAATTGTTAGTAAATGAAATGAAACATGAATATGCAACAATATGATGGAAATGAATTAAAATGACAAAACTATCAAAAGTCATGGAAAAAATATGAAATTAATTCTCTAGGGTCTCTAACCTGACTATAACATTGTGTTAAAAAATCTCCTAAAAATTCAAAGTCTAACTATGTCAAATAGTCACTTAAACTTATCTAAGGTTTAATCATAATTTTGCACAAATCACACTACCAAAACAGTGGATAAAATGACCTAAAAAAATACATCAAAAATATTCTAGGTTCTAATATTTGTCCTCTAATCATAGAAAAAAGAATGAGTCAAAAATGTTACAGGAAGTGGTAGAAATAAAATGTACAAATTTATGTGTCCATGAAAGAATTCAATATAAAATCAATTAAATGAAAAAATCGAAATTAAATTGAAAAACGATTAAATTCAGAAAGTAAAAATTGGGAAAGGTTCTAAATTGAGATAAAAGTCTATTATAATTTTTTGGGGATTTTTATTAAGTGTTTTAATATTTTTTGTGTATTTAAATTGAAATGGTGTAAAACAGAAAAATATAAACATAAAGAAATAAGAAGGGGGTGAAAATAGAAATAATTTCAAATTACAATGTGAAAGTTGGGCCCAAATGGGGGTGCTAATAGTATTTTCCTCTGGGCCCAATGTGCATTAGCCTGGGGGAGTATGGTAGTTGTAGTGGGGTGGTCCGCATGTGATTGTGAAGGAGTGGTCCAACCGGACGGTGACAAGTGTCACCACCGGATTGGACCCAACAAAACAAATCTCATCTTCAAAAACACACAAGGGCGGTAGGTTAGGGTGGATTTTATGGGGCTTAAATAATGATTAAATGTAGGATTAAGGGATTTTATAGTTTCTTAATTGGTTTTAATTATTCCAAATATTTTTATTAAATCAAAACCATCTTAACAATCAAAGTCTTATAAAAAAAAGAAAAAGAAGAAATAGAAGAAGAACGTAACAGGGGGCGAAAATCCTCTGAAAACCCTAGGCTTCTTCTTCCACTCTTCCGTAGCGCCGTTCTCTCACTCTCACTCTCATCTTCACCTTCCTCACCCTCAAACCCTAGCCTCCGCCGTTATCCTCCTCTCATCCTCACCACTCTATGTCCTCATGTTCATCCCTCTCTCAAAATTATCTTGCCGAAAACCCTAATAAGCTGTCGGAGAAAACGGCGCGGCGGAAGCCGCCATCGACTCCGGCGAAGCTACCTCCAATAACCACAAACCTTTAACCCTACATTATTTCCTAGCCTCAATCTAAATCTGAAAACAAACTTTCTAAAATAACACTCAAACAATGGGATCCGAGTTCTTCAGAAGCAAAATCCAAAACATTCAGAGTAACGCAAGGGATCTCGATGTAATCAGAGAATGGAAAGCTTACGTTTTGCTGTTGCCAGCGCTGCTAACCAGAGGAAGTCGCGACAAAATCGGCGACGAATGAGAGGTACTCAATGGTATGATTTTTGTTTCTCCCTAAGCTAGCTCCTCTTTATAATCCACTATTCTTCTCTTTTCGATTGTGCGTCGTCTTCTTTATCTTCAAATCCTTGCTTTTTTCGGTTTCATGAGTTATTGAGGAAACTCATTGTTGTGGCGCGATTCGTTGTTGAATCGTTGCATTGATGCAGGAAGTTTGAAGATTGGTGGGTGAAAGATGATTGCTCGTAGGTATCCAAGACGGACCCGTTGATGTCGAATCTTGATTTGCGGAAGCATGATGGATTCGAAGATGAGATGGAATTATGTGAAGGCGTTGATTGAGGATGCAGAAAGTATTGTCGACCGGTGCAGCGTTAACTCGTAGAGGACGTTGTATTTCTTTTTGCTATCGATTGGTAAGAAACCGCTTTCGATCCCTTTCCTTCTTTCTGTTTATTCGATTCTGGCTTCTGAATTCGGAGTTTGTCACGAGACTCGTTCTTCGATGAATATGAGTTCCTTGATTTTAGTCTCCGCGTTCTTGCTGTTGTGCAGGTACGATTGCTGATGATCCGATGAAGATTGAAATGTTGATATGGAATCGTTCCAGATTGAAGTCGTTGCAGAAAGATGAATTTGAAGATGGTGATGGTGATGTGGGTTTTGTTGAAGGTGAATTAAGGTGCAGCCGAGGGATTCAAAGATTCAGAAGGGTGAAGGGTGCTTGAAAGAGATATCATGAAGAAGTTAGAAGATTGAGAGGAAGTAAGTTGAAGAAGGATGATAAATCTGAAGATGTGATGAAGTGACTCCCCTCTGAAATTGCAGATTTTATAAACTCAGCTCTAAATCGGTTAGAAAAATGTTATGCCTTTCCTGAGTTTGTTATGATTCTGTTGGAGGTTAGTTTGTTGAAAAATTATGTTAAGTTAGTTGCAACTGAATTCATTTTGAAGTTTTTTTTTTCTTCTTTTCAATTTTTGTTCTGCTTTGTAACTGATATGGATGCAGGATGTGTGATTGATGATTGAGGATGGATTGGAGAGAGCGAAGGAGATCGGTGGTTGATAGAGCCAGCCTTGGAGAAAAGGAAATTTTACATTTGATTTTGTCGTCAGTTGTAACTATAATCTTTGCTGAGATTTTTCTTTGAGGATTGAGATTATTTCCTCCGTGTAATTTCTATTTTTTTTAACATTATGGACTTCTTCTTCTCTTCTTTTGTGTGTAAAATTCTGAATTTTGTTTGTTAAATTATTCTGATATGAAGAAACCTTGCAAGTTCAATAATGAAGAGTGCTTTTATTTTCTATCACCTTGAATTGTTCAAAATGGCATATCGCCCTATTAAAAATCATTCTCATCAAAAGGACTGTCTGTTTCGAACGACTCGCTTCTGCGTATTCATATTTTTCTGAATTTCGTTCCCTCCATACTGTTATATATTTTTGCACTTTGCCTTGTATGCGACCTTTATGAACATGACTAACACTTTAAGCTAGATGCAAATACCGCCTTGTTATCATAAAGAAGTAAAAACAAAAAATAACATGTTCCTCTTAGCCGATGTCGTCCGAAGGAAACCAGTGTATAAGACCTTTAATGAAACTAATTTGCTCAATAATTTCACGATCATGATTCACATGACCCGTAGGATCTTTCAAGAGTATCAATGCCAACTAATTAAAATGAAGTCTAAGGATGTGTTATTTGGTTTGAAAATGGTGAGTGATGAGAATGGTTTAAAGGCTTAGTAATTGATCATTTTGGTGATAAATGATGTGTGGATCTAGAGAATGCTTTGGACTTGAACTTTATTTGGTCTTAAATTTAAATGTTTGGTAGTAGAGATTAATTAATTTTTTTATTTAATAAAAAAAACATGGGCATGAATATTGGACCAAAGGAAGGTTAAAGATAAACACACAAGTAGGAGCTTGAAAAATAGATATAATAATGGATATACGTTTGAAAAGGTGACTTCGATTAATGGATGATTAAATTCGAAATGAAATAAACGGTCCCGACGAACTCGTATGTCAAATTTCAAATACTCCTCTTGACCATATCTTGACATGTTCAATTTATATCAAATAGTGTTCTCCGCCGATTTTTTTTTACCTTAGCCCAAAGCCCTCTCCATTGAAATTCAGGCCGATTGATTCCCCTTTGAGAAATTTCGAAGACCAAACCTAATGCTTTGATAAGAACATACCCATGATGTTGGGAACTCGACCTTTTTACTAATCTCAAAGGCAATAGCCTGATGAATCACATATGACTAGGAAAATCCTGATCACAAGGAAACTCTTTGATCCCATTCTTTAGGAATTCCATGAAATGCAAGATTATGATTGTCTTAACCTAGCGGAAAATGCAGCTGAATGTGAACCACCAGCCGGTCAGATGGTAATGAATAAGAGGGCAAATTTTGGGGTGTTACAGCTGCCCCTATTCAATCACTGTAGACTTGAATGGATGATATCAGTTGCTTTCAGACGTTTGAAGTATGCAGGGATTGAATACCAAAAACAACCAGAAAATTTGCTCTCTACGACAGAAGAACAGAGAGATAAACTCAACCAAATGAACTCTGCTTGGAAATAATTACGATGGTAAGAATCATAAACGGGGGATGCCTTTTGGGTGATGTCAGACGGCTACTGACTTGCCACGTTGCGGGTGGACTTTCAACAATTTGCGATCGAATTTTAAGATACTTTGCCACCCTGGGGATGGACTTTTGCCAATCCGCGGTTGGGCTTCAGATACTTTACCACACTGCGGGTGGATTGCTGGATAATTTGCCACACTGCGGGTGGACTTTAAGAATTTGCCACACTGCGGGTGGACTTCTGCTCACTGCGGGAGGCTTTTGCCCACCGTGGGGGACTTTAGAAACTTGCCACACTGTGGGTGGACTTCTACTCACTGCGGGAGACTTTTGCCCACTGCGGGGGACTTTAGAAACTTGCCACACTGTGGGTGGACTTCTGCTCACTGTGGGAGACTTTTGAAACTTGCCACCCGAAGATGGACTTTGGCCAGTCTGTGGCTGGACTTTAAGATACTTTGCAATCAGATTTTAAGATACTTTGCCACCGTGAGGTGGTTTTAATCTACACCCTACTGTTCAGAATTTATTTTTTGTATTATTTAGATTAATTTTCTTGATTTTTGATTTGGTTGATTCTTTTCAATTAATTTTTGTTTAGCATGTGGTTAGCTTTTAATGATTGTTGTTAATTTTTTGTTAACCTTTGACTAAGATTTTTACATAATGATTGTCCATCAGAAGTGGTTGATGATGGTTGATTAGTAATATTGATAAGTGTTGATTGGTTGAATTATTCGGTTAAACATTATTTGTTTTAGTTGATTATTGATGTTTGATTTTTGTTGAGTTTTAATTTTAGTTGAATCTTGAGTGAAGTTCGATATCAAGCGCTTAGAGGATTAATTTGGTTGATTAATGGTAAAGCTTGTAACAAGTGGCCTCAACTTTTTTTGCGCCCATTGAAGAGGCAACAGACCTTCTCCGTTAGCACTTCTTCTTTTGAGCTTGGATGTAGATTCTCGCTGCTAAGCGATTGAGTATTAATTAGATTGATTGATCAAAGTTTCTGAGAAGTACACTTGAGTTCTTTTTGCGCGTATTGAAGAGGCAACGGACCTTCTCCGTTAGGTATCACTAAAACTCGATGTTATCTCTCTTTTGCGCCTCATTATAGTCTTGATGGCATGTGTGCGTTGGTCTGATTACTCGTACCTCACCACCAATGCTAAATCCTAAATCTCTTAGAACAAATACGATTTTCATTAAACTTTCAAACTAATTAATTTGCGAAAGAACTGAACCCTGGAGTCTAGCACTCCACGAGTTCTCGAGTGAATCACTCATGGGCTAGCCCCACGCGTTGTGGTTCATTCGCCCTTTCGTATTTAAAATACTCGATTCACATAATCAATTAAACAACTCGCACGTCTACATTTTGCACACACATAAGTCGGTCCCTATGTGATTGCCGTCTGCACGACCTTACGCGTCTAAATTAATTAACGAGGAACTGAACTTCGGAATCTAGCATTCCGCGGGTTCTTTAATGAACCACTCTTGAGGCTAGCCTTCGAATTGTGTTTCATTTACTCCTTCGTTTCTAAAATATTAAACCCTAAAATATCCAAAACAAAACATACAAGTTACCACATATCAAATAATGGAGGAACTGGATTCTGGAGTCTAGCACTCCACATAATCCTTGAATTAAATCACTCATTGGCTAGCCCCACGCGACGTGGTTTATTCACTCTCTCGTTCCTAAAGTACCTAATCAAAAAATTAATTATATGAAGAACTGAACTCAGGAATCTAGCATTCCTCGGGTTCTTGAACTAAATTACTCTTGAGGCTAGCCTTCAGGTTGTAATTCATTCACTCTTTCGTATTCAAAACAATTCATTAACCTTAAAATATGAGACATGATTCATCTCCATAGGAAATACACTCTCTTCTACCTCCACAAACACAAACAAAATCTTTCAAACAATTATTCTCAAAGGAAGAATGTGGCATTGTTTGTCGATCCTCGTATCCAAGTTTAAAGCTTCTTCCGATTTTTATTCAAAGAAAGAATGTGGCATTGCTTGTCGATCCTCGTATCCAAGTTTAAAGCTTCTTTCGATTTCCCTTCCTCAAATGTTTGTGGTGGAATAGGTGAGATATCTCCCTTAAAGACGACAATTTGTCTCTTTCTTTAAAATATAACTTAAAACCTACCAACTAATACAAACTATTTTCTTACTAATCAACGAGTAACTGAACTCTGGAGTCCAGCACTCCACGGGTCCTTGAATGAAGTCACTCCTGGGCTAGCCCCACGCATTTTGGTTCATTCGCCCTCTCGTTTAAAACACTTTAATAAAGATCAAACATCTTTTTCAAAACAAACGTTGTTTAAATCTATCTATCTCGCAAACAAGATAGCGCTTCAACCTCCACCGCGAGTAAAAGCCAATGCTTAGCAGATTAGAAAGCATTTTCAAACAATCGTTCAATAAAAATCACAAATCGTAGTCGCACGAACTACGAAGCTCTGACTTTCCCATTGCACAAGGGAATACATAAGCACCAAGATTTTAATCCTTCGCGAGCACAATAATAAAAAATTTAATCTTTTCTCCATAACAAATAATAACATCTTTAAAACAAAGATTTCAGCAATCTTTAATCATTAAAAGAAGACAATAATACAAGTTAACCTTTTAAGCGCAAATTAGACTAAGAGGTTCCTATTGAGTACAACGGACGTGAGGGGTGCTTAACACCTTCCCTTTGCGTAACTGACTCCCGAACTTAGATTAGTGGTTTCGTTGACCATTTCTTATCTCATTTAGGTTTTGTATATATCTCTCTTTTCTGTAGTTAGAATAAATAGAATTAGGAGGCGACTTTGTTGTTGTTTATTTCCGTGTCCATCGCGAGGATCGTATTTTTCGAGGTACGACACTCATCAATTAAAGGGAGTTTTCTATCTTTTAATTTCTATTCTTAAATCAAAATAAATGTTTTGTCATCATAAAAAAGTGGAGATTGTTAAAACAATTTTGATTCTAATCTTCCATTAAAGTTTTGATGATAACAATATTTTTCTAATAGAATAGAAGTTCTAATTTATGTTGCACTAAATTGTGTTTTATGTGTAAAATAGAAGTTGTAGAAGTTCTCATAAGGAAGGATAATCTGACTCTAGTCAAGCATCTTCTAAGAGGAACAACCTAGCGCTCACGTATAGAAGATCTGTTGTTCAAAGAGAAGTTCTCATTGAAGACATTTTTATTGCTGCGTATTCCTTTATGAAACTCTGATATGCATTTAGAATATTCTAATTCTCTCAATTAAGGATCATTTAAAGGAAATCAGAATAATGGTTGGGAACAAGAATCTCCTTGAAGGATTTAATGGCAAAGCTCTGGATGTTCCCAACGACTATCTACTTCAAATCATTATTTAAAGAAATCAACCTAAAGATTTGAAGCTCTCGCTTTCATGCTCTATCATTCCCACACGCTCAAAATATTTTGCTCTCAATATTGTAACAAATAACTTTGTGATATAGCTTTTTAGAAGCATTATTAAGTTACACATTTTTAATCTTTGTAAAAGATAATTGATTTTCCTTGAGTGACTAGTTTAGTCAGTAGACTCAAGAAGACTTTGACAGTATGTCATTATGGTTATATTCAAATTTGAATAGTGGATTAAGACCTCGTTGAGAGAGGCAAAATCACCTTGGCAGGTGGACTGAATGTAGTTTGAGTTCAAACGAACCAGGATAAATTAAAGTGTCCTTTACAATCATTTTGTTTTTGAAAACTCAATTCCAACCCCCATTCCTTGTGTTTTTACGATCCTTCAATATATATATATATATATATATATATATATATATATATATATATATATATATATATATATATATATATATATATATATATATATATATATATATATATATATATATATATATATATATATATATATATATATATATATATGGTTTTTTAAAAAAATCAAGAATTTAGTTTAAGTTCCTATTAATTTTATTTTCGACTTTAAAATTTTTCATCTACAATTTTAAAGTTTAACATCGTGATAAATTGTATGGATGAAGATTTTTGAAAGTATAATTAATTTACAAAATTTATTAGATTTAAAAACCAACATCCTTATATTTTGTATTTATAAGGATTAAAACTTATTTAACCATAGTTTTTATTTACCGGGAAACTATACTAAGTACACTTCAATTTCTTTTTCCCTAAAAATGCAACATTATTAAATTCTTTTAAAAGAATTCTAGTAGATGATATGTGTGTCCGCACGGGCGCGTGTTTCTGCACATTATTAGTTAATTAATCTTAAAGATATATTTTTATTGTGTGTTTAGATTTTATATGACCGGTAGTGTCTTGTGTTATAATTGCATTCTATGAGTAACAATTCCAATGCATAATGAGAGAAAAATTTAGGCATGTTTTTTTCTTGAATCATACATATTTGTGCGTCCTCACGGATAAATTCATTGTTATCTTAAATCATTTAATAAAAAATCTGAACGTTTGTGGCTCTTTTTTAAATATATCTTCACATGTATTAACAATAAATGATAAAGTTTGAATTAAATAAAAATAAGAGTAATTGTTTCAAAAATAGTTATTTGGATATAATAATGATCCAATATACATATGCATCTGCACAAATAAATTTATCTAATATGAGATATTTAATGGATATATAAACTTGAAAAGAAATACTTAAAAACAAATAGGTATTGTTATGGTAGTGACCCGTAAGGATATGAATAAGTATTTTAAAATATACAAACTTTAAATAGATATATCAATTCCCAGATTTTTATTTATTAACAATATGCATGATAACACATGTTACTTCGCTTCACAAACCTTTCCATAAAACTAAATATAGAACTATATGCAGAGACGGGCCTACATATACATACATATGTGTAGGTCAATGCTCTCACTAAAATTTTATTACCATGAGTATATGTCTAATGAACAGAGGGTGAGACCTTAATTTAACATATCAAACTTACCTAGTGTACATGCGTGCATGGAGTCCTTGCAAGTAAAATCTCCAAAACTTTGACGAAATGATTCAAAAACGGGTGTGATTGTCATAAAGTCCTTCTTAATTTGAGACTTGTGATAAATGGTTTCTTGATAAATCGAACTTCTGGAAATCATCTCCAACTAACTTTCATTCCAAAATATCATATTTGGGTCTAGTCAATTGAGGATGTTGATGACAACGTTGTTGTTATCCAATTCTCTTTTGGGCACACATGTTGTGGATCAGAATTGTTGCAACACAAATCTGGTTCAACCATATGCTCATTTCAGTTCAGCACTTGTGATATTCGATATTACCGCTGCACAATCCGGTTACACGAATTCATTGCATATCTTCTTGTTTGTTCATACATCCACCAGGATCAAAGTGATATATAACATCTCCATGAATGTATTAATAAGTTTACAAGAAGCTTAAACATTATATCTATGAATGAGTATAGTTGACTCATCTATGAATGACGATGTCAATGATATGATCCAAAGATCCGGGAAACCAAAGTCTTTTTGAGGTCTTGATGTTTGCTCATCTTAGTCCAAGGTTGTGATTACTTGCTAACTTTAAGAAGTTTGTGATATGTTTCTCATATAGTTTAAAAATTGAGATCTTTACTACAATAAATAATCGCTTATCTTTCAGTAACAACAATAGAGTTGCGTTCATCTTCTTGTTTTTCTGAGTCATAAAGAGTATGTCGGCATTGCTGTCGCGTTCTGTCTGTCTCCACCCGGGCGTGTCCAACAAGGAATACCACTGGATCAAACAATAAAAAATTAATATAAAACACAAATTCATTAGTCTCATTCTGATGCCAAAAACTGGTCCAAACTATGACACTACTAACGACTCATACTTGCAGCTCAAAAAGCAAGAAAAATAATATTACTAACATAACATATCATAACCAAGCAATAGTAACCCAGTGGAAATTGGTATACGAGCATCTGAGCTTCAGGTACCTCTGGATCGATCAGGACCAAACTTTTGCTTATAAATGACAAAGAAACGCCTGAAACATAATGTATTTAACAATTAAACATGTGACTGGTTTTAGCAACAATGAGAAGACATAATAGCATCGGTTAAACATTTTCATATGTTGAAAGTCTCCATCCTTCACATCACATGCAACTTGGAATCCAATGCACATATCACCTCCATGCAAGTCATCCACAATCTTTGTATACTAATCATGATAATGTCCAACACCTAAACCATGTCCAACACTGAATTAGTAGAATTTTAAAGGAAATAAGTCATGAATATCCACAATATCAGCAAGGACACCCGCTGCAATTCTGCCATTTCCAACTCCAACAGATTGAATAACCAGAGGTTTGTCACTATAACATCGAATGTATACTTCCAACTGTGATTTACATTAACATACAAAATGGTCAAGCATTTGAAGTGCTTCAGAAAGCTTAATTTATACTATGTGACAAAGCAAAGAAATTGAAAATGAAAACATATTGTGCTAGATCAAACCTCTAAAGTGGAAAAGCAAAGTAAAACATGAAATCTCAACCCTATCTTTTACTTAATAGAATAATTATAAGGAAAAAGGTAAACTTACAATCCACCAAGTGCCATTGAAGCTCCAACTACAAGTTAGAAGAAATTAAATAACCTTTCAAGTTAGAAGAAATTAAAACCAAATTTCAACACTATACTACATCATTCCATCATTTATTTTTTTCAGAATAATACAAACATAATAATACAAGCATCTCAAGGCAAAAGAAATTAAAAAAACATGTATGTGTAGGGTCAAGATCAATGATAGTAGTAAAAAATAGGGGGCATGGTAAACATAAATTTCATGAAGCTAAATACTAACCAATGACATGAAATCTGCATATGCCTCAATAAAGTGAAACTGAAACTCATCAACTACAAACCAAAATTTCATGAAGCAGCAAATCTATTTTTTCAAGCTTTCCTTATTTTCAAACAAACACCAACCACTCTTTTACTGCTTCTTTCCCGATCCATAACCAGAAACCGTCAGAAACCACTTCAAACACTCACCACCGTCTATCAAATTCAACCATCGTGTAACCGTCCCTCCTAAGCCACTTATTTTGCCGGAACACTACAAAAATCAAAGAACACAACAACAAATTTGTTATAAACAAAATCTACTATGAATACAAGAATAAGAAGACATGGAAGAAAGAGCAACAAGGGGGAATATACGTTTTGCGGAGGAAATGGTCGTGCGACACCGATGATAATGATGAAGCCGCTAGGGTTTGATAGAAAAAGAGAAGGGGTAGAGAGAAAACTGAGAGAAGGAAAACGTGTGAGAGAGAAAAAGGTTTTACCAACCCAAATTCTCATTCGGGAAAGAATTTGGGAAGATTATTTGGAAAAATGAATGATTTTGATTGAGTAATACAATTCAATTTTGTCAATTACAATAAAGAGTATGATTTAGTGTAAATAATTTTAATTAAAAATGATATTTTAGGAAGAATGATGGTATACTATTAGATTTTTTTTTTAAGATAACATACTTTCTTAATTTTATTTCCAAAATAACATAGTTTTAAAAAAAATTACCAAACTAACATAGTTTGGTAACTCATTCGCCAAATCATGTGTAGAACTAGTGTAGATTCTTATCAATTCGCCAAATGGATTGGCTAGATTCAGTTTTTTATGCCTAATTCGCCATTCCATTTGGCGAATGAGTGTAATTTCATACATGCATTCGCCAAATGATATGTTGCATGTTTAGATGTTTTTTTTTTTTGTTATTTTTGTGTTTCATGTTTTTGTTATTTTTGTGTTATTCATATATAAGTATAAGTATATACATATATATATATATATATATATATATATATATATATATATATATATATATATATATATATATATATATATATATATATATATATATATATATATGAATGAGTATACATAGATATATACTTATATAAATATATATATACTCATATATATATATATATATATATATATATATATATATATATATATATATATATATATATATATATATATATATATGAATGAGTATACATAGATATATACATATACATATATATATATATATATATATATATATATATATATATATATATATATATATATATATATATATATATATATATATATATATTATATAAGTATATATCTATGTATACTCATTCATATATATATATATATATATATATATATATATATGAATGAGTATACATAGATATATACTTATATAAATATATATATACTCATATATATATATATATATATATATATATATATATATATATATATATATATATATATATATATATATATATATATATATATATATATACTTATCCTTATATATATATTTATATAAGTATATATATATATATATATATATATATATATATATATATATATATATAAGTATAAGTATAAGTATATATATATATATATATATATATATATATATATATATATATATATATATATATATATATAAGTATATAAAAGAAAATTATATTAAAAGAAAATTAGAGAATCTGAGAAAGAGAAATATAATATAAAAGAAAATTATTATTAATAATCCAACAACGACAGTACAAAAACTAATTTCCCGCCCGATCTAACTGTCCCCCAGTACCACATCCACGGGGATGACCCCGTCTTCGAACTCTACCACCAGGTGGTCGAGGTTCCGCTTGTATTTGTGTGTTTGGTGGAGGCGGTTGTTGTTGAGTCCATGATTCTGCTTGTCCCCAATTACATGGAAGGTTGCTGCCAAAGGCGCTGCCGTAACTCAGTTGTGTGCCCATGTTTTCAAAGCTGGGTCGGATAGGTTGGGCTGGGTTGGATTGGGTTGGGTGAGGACGATAAGCTTGACCAAATGAGGATATTGCCTCGTTTTGAGAACGAAACAAAGGTGGGGGGGCTATAGGTTGGTGTGGATATGAAGGGGTTGTCGGGGGTATATTGGTGTTGGTAAGGCTCTTGTTGTTGTGATTGGGTTTGTGGCATGAAGGGGTTACGTGTTTGGAGGAATGGTCTATGGGTGTTTGAAGTTGATGGCTGGAATTGGGTGGGGTAGTCATGTTGTGGGGTTGGTGGTTGGGCGTATGCTGCGGCCTGCGAGCGCGGGTCAATCAAGTATGGGTTATCAGACACCCATTGTTGCGTAGTAACTGACCTAAACCAAACTAAATATTCTCTAGTTGGTTTGACATTTTGCAGCACTTGGTCAGTTAGGACATGTTGACGTCGATCCCTCCATTGTTGACGTAATTCCCTTGCAAAGTCTCTCCAATCTTCCATATTCCACATGTCACTTACTCTTTTCAAATGCCATTCTCCCAAACATGCCGGGGGGCCCGGAATATTCTGTTGCATTCCGAACTGCATTTTCACCCGATCTGTTTGGTGCATTTCAATCGTAGTGAACCGGATGATTGGTGTTTTTGCTGTCCAAATTTCAGCATCCTCTGGGTTAGGCTCATGGTCGAGGGCTAAATATGGCCGCCAGATGAACTACGAAAAAAAAATCGTTTAGTAGAAAATTATTTTAGTGAATAATATGCATTAAAACGAAAAAATATTTTTTATATATGACAATACCTGATCGATCCCCACGTGGTCTAACAATTGGCGATATAAAACTATGGAACTTCTTGGATTTCTACTATAATCCATCCCAAGATCGGACCAGCTAAGCACAATAGATTTAAACGCATTTAGATACAATAACAATTTAAATATTTAAAATTTAATATGTTTGGAAATAAAAATTAATAGTAGACTTACTGGTTTGCGTAGGGGAACGGGCATGGATTCATGTTGCGTGGGGCAAGCATCGGCAGTCTTGAATACCCCCAAGCTTGTAACAAAAATGCACAACCAAAAAATGTACAAGTATCCTTTGCGGCATTTTTACAAAGGCTACTATACAAATGTGCCAAAACAGCCGAACCCCAACTATATGTATTTACATTGTTGATGTTTCGCAACAATGGTAAATACATCATATTTATTGTGTTTCCGGTACCGTTGGGAAATAAAAAATGACCGAATAAAAGCATAATATAACACCGAGTTTTTTTGAATTTTTTCTAACTCGGTTGATTCTTCGTTTAAAATAAAACTAGCATAGTGGGCTCTAAGGACTCCTAGATTAATACCTGAACTCCTGCTACGAGTATTTGTTGGGAGCTCCTCGTCAATGAGAGGGGCACCCAGCAAGTTCGCTACTATAGAAATTTCATGGTTGACCTTACCAAAGACAGCTCTGCCGGATACTGTAACACGGTGGGAGAACTGACTTTAGTTATGTTGCGGATAGCAAGAGTCGCCACCGACTTTTATTTTATCCAAAGGAAAGGCATAAAAGAACAGGAAAGACCTTTTAAAAGATTTTTGGGTCCGGGGGGTAGGTTATGTAAAGGGAAGGTGTTAGCACCCTTTACATCCATGGTTATCCATGGGCTCTTAGTTACTTAGCTCACTTTAAATTGTTTTTGAAAATGTGAAGTGTGTGAATAGAAATTTTCATAAGAGTTTGATAATGATCCATGTACGGATGTGTAAAAAACTTGTGTTTGAAAATTGTTTGAAAGTGTGAAGTGTTTGAAAAGTTGTTGAATAATGAGCAAGTAACTATGAGGAACCTACCCTAAAGTTTAAGTCTTTCTGTTCTTGAATCCTTTAAATGGTAAGACTATCCCTATTATTAAGGAATAGGTAGTCATTACCTTGGATGTGAGGGACATATGAAGGGACATCTGTGATTTAGGCAACTGTAGGGTGTATTAAGCAATTTTGGAGGGACTGTCATCATTATTCGAAAGGGACAAGATCATTACGAAGGCAACCATTAAGGGACTTGATCTTTTAAGGGACTAGATGACTTTATTTTTAAGGGACTTTTTGCTTTATACACCCTACTTGACCTTTTGATTTGGCAACAATGAGAGGTAATCCTAGAAAGTGAGATGGCGATCAAAGATCGACTTACATGTGTGAGTGTTCAATTTTAAATATTTATCTTTTAAATTAAGTGATCTAAATTAATTTTAAATAACATACATGTTACACTCCCTATTTTTACTAACCATGACATAAAAATAAATAATTTAAACATTTAAAAAATATTACATCCAGGAGCAATTACATAATAATAATAAAAGCAATTTAAACAAATAAACAAAATAGTAAATAATAATAAAAATTGGGTTAGTGAAAATAATAATAATAACAATTTAAAAATAAATGGGGTTAGTAATAATCATTTAAACATAATTAATAATAATAATAATGAAATAAGCAAAAATATTATAATTAACAAAATTTAAAAGTTAACAAGAAAATATAAACAATCATATTAATTATTATAAAATTTGAAATTATATGTAAATTATAAAATTAAATCAATTAGGATCATATTATGAAAAATAAATTATAATTATAAAAATTAAATTAGCAATTTTTACATATTTTTAACATATAATAAGAATTATTTACATGCCAAATTAAATTATAAACAATTAAAGAATATTTTCATATTATAAATTAAATTAAGCATTTTAATTTTTACACATATTTATATACAAAATTTTAAATTATAAACAATTTATGTATTTAATAAAAATTAGATTAATAATAATATTAAACAAAAATAGAAGAAAAAGAAATTAGGGTTTTTTAGAAATTGTTATGATTAAATTAGGGTTTGTAGAAAAAATATATTTTTAGGGTTTTAACTTAATATACAATATTAATTTAATAAATATATACATATTATAATTTAAGTACATAATAAAAAAAATTAATTTTAGAATTTGGAAAATAATTTTGGAATTTAGAAAATATAGGATATTTATAGGTTATTTTACATGATTATTTCTAATTAATATTAATATAATTAACAAAACAAATTAAATAAAAAAAAAAAAATTGGAACTTACCTGGCTGGGAATTCGTGGCTTGTGATTAGGGTTATGTAGTGTACTTATAGTATGATCAATTAGGTCAGAAAAAGATTCAAAAAGATAGCCTTTGAAAATCAAATATTTTTGCATAAACACTTGCTATTTTAGGCCAATCAACATGATCTTCTTACCACTTTAATTCCAATCATCTTAATGGATTTCTAGAAGCTCAATCATATTTAAATCTTTGACTTTTATATTTTATTTTAATTTAAAATGATTTTTAATGAATTAAATCAAAATAAATCAAAATAAAATGATAAAAAATCTGATTTTTGTTGACTTGGGTCGTGCATGAGGTTATAGTATGGATTGGGTCATCATATGGCAAGCCCATTTGGAAGAAATTGGTTTTAGACCTCCATTTTCTTCATAAACCAACCAAAAATTTCCCAACTTTGCAAGGGCACACATCCTTCAATTTTAATGCTATGAGGGTGTTCTTGGACATTTTGGAAAGCTTTAAGAGTCCTCTAACCAACCCCACTGGTTTCGTGTCCATATCTTTTACCATTCTCAAGTTATGCCCTTTTGAAGTTGTTGACTTTTTGTTGACTTTCAAAAGGACCTATAATGTCTTAGCTCATACCTTCCAAATGAAGCATTTTTGGGCTTGGCTTGTGAGACACAAAGTTGTAGAGAATTCAATTTCCTTAAAAATGAGCTTTGGATGGGGACTTGGTGATGAAGCATGTGAAAGTTGTGGCTGGTCAAAGTTCAGTTGACTTTTACTGAGGAAACCCTAATTTAGAAACTCCTGATTCTTGATGATCTGAAATCTCCTTGATGAATAATGATCAACCCTTGATCAAATGATGAATTTTACTTCATATACTTGATGTTGGCAAAAAATCATGAAGTTTGACTTTGGTTTGACCACAGTTGACCTCAGTTTGACTTTTTAACTGCTTTGATTGATTTTGACTTATCTGATCATCTGACTGAGCAAACTTTTGAGAAAAGTCTTGAAACTTGTCATGGGGGTTCTTACACACATATAAGATGTTATGAAGCTCACTTGAAGTCTTTGAATTCCATTTAGCCTGATTAAAGTCAAAACCCTAATTTTGTATGCACTGCTTAGGAGATGCATTGTCTGAGGGATTTGTCAACTCTTCTGACCAATTGTGAACTTTGTGAACCTTGTGAACCATCATAAAATGTCTTGTGAACCTCATGGGAGGTATTGTGAACCTTGTGAACCTTTTGAACCTTATAAAGTATCTTGTAGACTTCATGAACCTCATGAAAGGTCTTGTAAGCATTGTGAATCTTGTGAACCTTGTGAACTTCATAAAGTGACTTGTAGACTCCATGAACCTCATGAAAGGTCTTGTAAGTATTGTGAACCTTGTGAACCTCATAAAGTGTCTTGTAGACTTCATGAACCTCATGAAAGGTCTTGTAAGTATTGTGAACCTTGTGAACCTTCTTAGCACACAAAGTCTTGTATTGTGAGGGCAAATTTTGGGGTGCAACAGCTGCCCCTGTTCAATTTTCTGAAACCTGAGGGGTTAGATTGGTATATTTGCCAGTCGTGACCTGGAAGGTTGAAGGGGATTGAACACAAAAGCCCAAAAATTTGCACTCACCAGTGCGTAGAGTGATACAGGTGACTAGTTGAATATGCTTGAGTGGGCTTAAAGATGCCACTTGGAGAAAAATTCTTCAGGTACATTTCTTGGGGGATAAAGCAGTCTAAAATATAGAGGTATAATGATAGCTTTCAGGAGGATAAAGCAGTCCTGAAGTAGTGATATGCTTTCAGGAGGATACAACAGTCCTGAGGTAATAATGATATGCTTTCAGGAGGTTAAAGCAGTCCTGAGGTGATGATATGCTTTCAGAAAGATGAACAACGTTCTGAGGTATGAATATGCTTTCAGGAGGTTAAAGCAGTTCTGAGGTAGGGGTGATAGCTTTCGGGAAGATAGACAACGTCCCGAGGAGATAATATGCTTTCAGGAGGATAACAACGTCCTGAGGAATTGGTGACCTTTGGGAAGATAACAACGTCCCAAAGTAATAATATGCTTTCAGGAGGATAACAACGTCCTGAGGAAGTGATGATATGATTTCAGAAAGATGAACAACGTTCTGAGGTATGAATATGCTTTCAGGAGGATAAAGCAGTCCTGAGGTGATGATAACCTTTGGGAAGATAAACAACGGCCCAATGATCACAATTTGTTGATGAAATTTGCTTGTTGGAGAATTAATCCTGAAAACAAGGTAGCATTCTGTATGATAATATTAGTTTATGCATTATGTATGCATGTATAATATGATGCAATGTATTATGTATCTATGGATATGTATGTTATGGTATGATGTAAATGATGTAGGTATGATATGATGCTGCCGGAAGCATCTGGATATCTTCGTATAACAACTGCTAGCCAGGGAAAATAAATCCCAGTTTATTGCTGAAGAATATGAGGAACTCGTTCCCGTCTTGTTTGATAATAAGGCATATATAACCTCCCCTCTGCTGGGGATAATAAGGTATATATAACATCCCGTCCTCGTTCGATAGTAGAGTATATATAACCTCCCGTCTGCTGGGGATAGCAAAGTATATATAACCTCCCGTCTGCTGGGGATAGTAAGGTATACATAACCTTCGTCTTCGTTTGATAGTAGGGTAGATATAACCTCCCGTCTTCGTTCGTCGTACTCTTATTGGAAAGTAAATTCCCGAATATCCGTATGAGGATAAAAGAGATGGATATAAATTCCAGGGGAGATGTGACTTTATGAAGATGGATTTGTCCTACTGAGAGTTTTGTAACTGTTTTGCAGAGATGAACCGGAAAATCTTCGTTGAAATCCTTCCCTCGTTCATCCTTAGTAAATACTATTACTGCATTTTCATGCATTTCTGGTAAACATCAATCATATTAAGCATACATGCATTTCTGGTAAACATCAATCATATTCAAAAGCATACATGCATTCAAACACAACCAATGGACGTTTCGCTTATGTAAATAGGGTAAAAGTAAATCTGGATTCGAAAATGGAATTTTATTTATATCAAAGAGTGACCCATACATGGGTAAGTTTGTACAAGGAGACATAAACCCTAGTAAGAGGATTTTGTCATAAGATTTTACAAAACAAAGAAAATCAGCTATGTGGGAAATAATCCTATTGAGTTTCAATTCTACTATTGCCATTATCTTCAAGTATCTCATCTTCTGCTGTTGAGACTGAAACGATTGGATTGAACTTTATCTGTTCGAACTTGAGTAAGTATCATAACTGATTGCAGTTTCATGGGTGATCCAAACGAGACATAGTCATACGCTTTAATCCCTAACTTTTGCCTGGATTGCCCTTTCAGGTTTTCAATCCACCGGGATACCCTTTTTGCCCAAGCCGCCCTTTCAGGTTTTCGACTTGCCGGGTGTACATTTTATATATATATATATATATATATATATATATATATATATATATATATATATATATATATATATCCATAATTTTTGCCCAAACCCTTTTGGTTTGCCGGGATGCCCTTATTTTTGCCTAGGCCTATCAACCTAGCGGGTCTCTTTTCATGCGTAGTATTTTTTAACTATGTCTGCGTTTACAGGCTGTGGGAAGTCTTCACCATCCATAGTAGTAAGTATCATGGCACCTCCTGAAAATACTGTTTTGACTACAAATGGTCCTTCATATGTAGGAGTCCACTTGCCCCTAGGATCACCCTGTGGTAATATGATACGCTTGATTACCAAGTCACCAGCCTGATATACCTTTGGCTTAACCTTCTTATTAAAAGCTTTAATCATTCGTTTCTGGTACATCTGGCCGTGACAAACTGCTGCTAGCCTCTTCTCATCAATCAAATTTAACTGGTCCAGTCGAGTCTGAATCCACTCATCTTCATCCAAGCCTGCATCCTTCATAATTCTTAAGGAGGGAATCTGAACTTCAATGGGCAGAACTGCTTCCATACCATAGACTAAGGAGAATGGGGTTGCCCCTGTTGAAGTACGTATTGTGGTACGATAACCCTGAAGAGCAAACGGTAACATCTCATACCAATCCTTATAAGTAACAATCATCTTCTGTACAATCTTCTTAATATTCTTATTAGCAGCTTCAACTGCCCCATTCATCTTTGGACGATACAGAGAAGAGTTGTGATGCTTAATCTTGAACTGCGTGCAGAGATCAGTAATCATAGTGTTGTTCAGATTAGAGCCATTGTCAGTGATAATCCTTTCCGGGATGCCATACCTACATATGAGATTGTTCTTAATGAATCGAGCCACAACATTCTTGGTAACAGATGCAAATGAAGCTTCCTCTACCCACTTCGTGAAGTAATCAATAGCAACCAGGATGAAACGATGCCCATTAGAAGCAGTAGGCTTGATCTCACCAATCATATCAATGCCCCACATGGCAAAGGGCCAAGGAGCAGTCAACACATTCAACGGTGATGGAGGTATATGTACTTTATCAGCATAAATTTGACACTTGTGACATGTTCTGGAGTGTTGATAGCAATCAGCTTCCATGGTAGACCAATAGTGACCTGCTCTCAATATCTTCTTTTCCATAGTATGACCACTAGAATGAGTGCCAAAAATCCCATCATGCATATCTTCCATGATCTCAATTGCTTCCTTCTTATCCACACAACGAAGCAAAGTTGAATCATGATTGCGCTTATACAGAATGCCATTACTCAAAAAGAACTTAGCAGAAAACCTTCTCAGAAATTTCCTATCTTTGACAGATGCCCCTTCAGGGAATTCCTGAGCTTCAAGATATCTTTTTACCTCATAGAACCAAGGCTTTTCTTCTGCTTCTTCAGTACCAATCTCATTGCAGTATGCAGGCTTTTCAAATCTATCAATAGTAATCTTGGGAGCTTCATCATCCCAGCTGATCTCAAACATGGATGCCATGGTGGCCAAAGCATCTGCCAACTGATTCTCTCTTCGTGGAATATGTCCAAAGGTAATCTCTTTGAAATGTGGGATCAAAGACAACACATGCTCTCTGTAAGGAATGAGGTTATCATGCTTAGTATCCCAATCTCCTTTAATCTGACTTACTACTAGGGCTGAATCTCCATACACATCAAGGAACTGAATCTTCATATCAATAGCAGCTTTAATACCCAGGATACATGCCTCGTACTCAGCCATGTTATTGGTACAATAGAAACACAGTCTGGCAGTAATTGGGGTATGACAACCTTCAGGGGAACTAATCACAACACCAACACCATTACCAAGTGCATTGGAAGCACCATCAAAAACCATAGTCCATCGGGATCCTTGTTCAGGTCCGTCATATTGTCCAGGTTCTTTGGTAATAATCATAATGTCTTCATCAGGGAACTCAAAACTCATTGACTGGTGATCATCTACTGCTTGATGAGCCAAATGATCTGCTACAACACTTCCCTTAATGGCCTTCTGAGTAGTATACTGTATGTCATATTCTGTCAATATCATTTGCCATCTTGCAATTCTTCCGGAGAGAGCAGGTTTCTCAAATATGTACTTGATTGGATCCATTTTTGAAATCAATAAGGTGGTATGAGTCAACATATACTGTCTTAGTCGGCGAGCAGCCCATGCCAAAGCGCAGCAAGTTTTCTCGAGCAGTGAGTATCTTGTTTCACAGTCGGTAAACTTTTTGCTAAGGTAGTATATTGCCTGCTCTTTTCGACCAGACTCGTCATGTTGCCCCAACACACACCCCATTGAGTTGTCTAACACAGTTAAGTACATAATCAAGGGTCTTCCATCAACTGGTGGCATCAAAATTGGAGGTTCTAGCAGGTATCTCTTGATTTCATCAAAGGCAGTCTGGCACTCGTCATTCCATTCCATCACCTGATCTTTCTTCAACAACTTGAAGATTGGCTCACAGATGGCAGTCAATTGGGAAATAAATCTTGCAATGTAATTCAATCGTCCCAAGAAACCTCTAACCTCCTTCTCAGTACGGGGAGCTGGCATCTCTCGTATAGCTTTCACTTTTGCAGGATCCACTTCAATACCTTTTCCACTGACAATGAAACCCAGGAGCTTACCAGATCTAACTCCAAAAGTACACTTGTTTGGGTTCAGTCTCAACTTGTATTTCTTCAACCTCTCAAACAATTTATGCAAATGATCAAGATGTTGCTCTTCATTCTGGGACCTGGCTATCATATCATCCACATATACCTCTATCTCATGATGAATCATATCATGAAACAAAGCCACCATAGCACGCTGATATGTTGCCCCTGCATTCTTCAAACCAAATGGCATCACCTTATAACAAAAAGTGCCCCACTGTGTAACAAATGTTGTCTTCTCCATATCTTCAGGTGCCATCTTGATCTGATTGTAACCAGAGAAACCATGCATAAAAGAGAATACCTTATGCTGAGCAGTGTTGTCTACCAGAACATCAATATGAGGAAGTGGAAAATCATCTTTGGGGCTAGCCTTGTTCAAATCTCTGTAGTCCACACACATACGTACCTTACCATCTTTCTTAGGTACCGGCACCACATTTGCAACCCACTGAGGATAAGAAGTCACTGCTAAGAACCCTGCATTGAACTGTTTCATTACCTCTGCTTTGATTTTTTCTGACATCTCAGGACGCATACGACGAACCTTCTGCTTCTTTGGACGACAATCTTCTTTCACTGGTAAACGGTGAACCACAATGTCTGTATCCAACCCTGGCATATCTTCGTAGGACCAAGCAAAGATCTCCACATAGTCACGTAGCATCTGAATCAATCTGCTCTTGACACTATCCTCTAAATCAGCCCCTATCTTGACCTCTTTCCTGTTTTCTTCAATTCCCAGATTCACAACTTCGACTGGCTCTTCATGTGGCTGTATGGCTTTATCTTCTTGTTGTAACAACCTAGCAAGATCTACAGGTACTTCACAATCATCCTCATTTCCGTCTTCAGTTTGATAGATCGGATTCTCGAAATTATAATTGGAAATAGTAGAACTGTTATCAACAGGATCCAGAGTGGATGAGGATCTGCATTTTAGTGATGTGGGTGTGTGTAAGAACACATAGCTGATAAAACAAAAAAGAAAAGAAAGACAAAGAACGCAATATTTACGAAAACGAAACGTCCAATGATTTTTATTGAATGAAGTATGCAAATGAAATGACATCCCGTAACAAGCACACCATTGTGCCCCGGGTAAGGCACAAGGCTTAAGAGTTCAATTGTTCAAGAAATTACAAACTTAAAAAGAAACAACACAGTAATAGTATTTACTCCTGACTAAAGGAGATAGGGATAACATCTTCAGCTTTCCAATTACTGAGTCCAGCACCCACAGTAGGAAAAATCCAAGCATCCAGATTGTAGTCTTCATCATAGTCACCCACAACATTGATCTGATCTTTCATAACCCCTTGATTGGTGATACGAACAGCACGAGCACGACGAACAGCCTTCTGGGACTCTGCTGTGAAACCCAAACCAAATTTGTCAGACTTGTATGGGATATCAGGAACCTGACCCCAAATAGTACAACCACCTTCATCCACTACAGCTCTAGCATCTTTGAGGGAGGCCATTGCCATTGTTGGAGGTACTCTGGTGACCACAAGAACTTTCTTGACAACAGGAGGAGCTTCATAATCATTAACAATCCAAGGAACCACTTCAAATGTCTGACACGGAGTTTCAACGTATTCACCTTCCACTTCCAGATACTTGAATGTGTTCACATGGCTGACAAAATATTCTTCTTCTCCATAGACAGTAACAACCTTTCCTTCTACCGGATATCTCAGCTTCTGATGTAATGTAGAAGTTACAGCACCTGCCCCATGGATCCAGGGACGACCAAGCAAACAAGAGTACGAAGGACGAATATCCATCACATAAAATGTAGCATTAAAAACCTGAGAACCAACTTTGATTGGGAGATCAATTTCCCCATGCACTACTCTCCTCGAACCATCAAAAGCCTTCACCATTATACTACTGGGTTTTAGCACAGCATCTTCAGGACTCAGCTTGTTCAGGACTTCTTTGGGCAGCACATTCAGAGAGGAACCATTGTCTATCAATACATGTGACAGGGTAGTGCCCCTGCATTCAATTGAGATATGCAGAGCCCTATTATGATCCCTCTTGGCAGGGGTCAAATCAGCATCAGAAAACCCTAACCCATTATCATAGGTCAGGTGGGCAACACAATTCTCAAACTGGTCAACAGAAATTGTATTGGGTACATGAGCAGTCTTCAGAAACTTGATCAAAGCTTTGGCATGAGCCTCAGAACATAACAACAAGGACATCATAGAAATCTTGGAGGGAGTATGCCCCAACTGATCAACAATGTCATAATCACTCTTGCGAATGATTTTCAATACTTCTTCCATCTGCTTAGAGAGATCATCAGCAGCTGGCACATCAGTAGATATAGGTTCAATAACAGGACCTTTGCCCCGAGCATCAGTGGTAGAGGTAGCAGCAGGAGTAACTGCATTCTTGGAAGTCACTGGAGGAGAGAAGACTCTTCCACTTCGTGTGATCTTACTAGATCCAGCAATATTGTCAACATCAACAGGCACATCAGCTAAGGGCTCCTGCTTAACACCATGGATATAAACATCAGACCCATAATGCCAAGGCACAACTTTGTCAGACGTATACGGAATAGGACCAGGAGTGGTAATGACCATAGGAGCCACTCTAGCTTCAGTAACAATCTTCACAGGGCCTTCAGCAGTAATTTTGATTGGACCCTTATGAGTGATTTTAACAGGTCCCTTTGAAGTGATCCTTACCAGCACTTTGTCAACCATGTCAACTTATTCAGTCTTCCTACCTTTAGTAATATGATCCACCATACTTTCTACAGACGACGGAGTCCTCTCAAACACTATAGTATACTTATCCATGAGACGCTGAATTCCATCTCTCAATCTCCAAAACCTATCCGGCTTATAGGTACAATACAAACAATCTTCACGACAACCTGGAAAGAACCCAGCCTGCACTAACTTTTTCTTGATAACAGACAACGGTTTGGTCAACTCCGCAACTGAATAGATATGTAAATCTTCATCAATGGCATTGACAGTCTTCTCATGATTTGGCATTGGAGCAGTAATCACATTTGGAGTACCAGGAGGGTCAAACTCAATTTCTCCAGCCTCAATCATATCTTGAATTTTGTTCTTCAAGACCCAACAACTATTAGTATCATGTCCCTGACAGTTTGAATGATATGCACATCGTGCATTGGGATTGTACCTGGGAGAGGTAACATTGGGATTCCGAGGAGCCTCTTTCAGAGTAATAAGTTCAGCCTTCAACAAGTGTTGCAATGCCTGAGCCATTGACATGTTGATCTTTGTGAAATGCCTTCTAGCCCTCTGTTGGTTGCCCTGTGGCTGCTCTGTTGTTGCAGGAGTCGGATTTGAAATATGAACTGCACTCACAGACTGATGCCTTCTATTACGATCAGGTTGATCATAAACAACATTGGATTCTTTCTTCCCAGTGGGAGGCTTCTTTGCAGCACCTGATGAAGAAGTACCCACTTGAATTTTGCCACTCTTTATACCATTTTCTACGCGCTCTCCTGTCATTATCAACTCAGTGAAGCCAGATGATGAGCTTCCAATGAGATGACTGTAAAAAGGACCATTCAGCGTACACATGAACATATCAACCAATTCTCTGTCAGTTAAAGGGGGTTGAACTCTTCCAGCTAAATCTCTCCACTTCTGAGCATACTCCTTGAAACTTTCTTTGGCACCCATAGACATGTTTTGCAGCTGCATGCGAGTGGGAGCTAAGTCAGCATTGTATTGATACTGCTTATAGAAAGCTTCAGCAAGATCATTCCAATCCCTGATGTTGACACTCTCCAATTGATAATACCACTCCAATTGAGCTCCAGATAAGCTCTCTTGGAAAAAATGGATCCACAACTTCTTATCAGCAGTGTGAGGTTGGATTCTTCTGACATAAGACCTCAAATGCAGCTTGGGACAAGAGACCCCATCATAAATAACAAAGGTAGGAACCTTGAAACCAATGGGTATGACTACCCCAGATATCAGACTCAAATCTTCAAAATCCAGCCCAGATGACTTCTGCAACTCCATAGCATCCATTCTATCCACCAGCATCTTGAATTTGTTTTCGTTAGGCTCATGGTAGTAATTAGCCTCAGAATCAGAGTCCCCCATAGTGTTGTGGAGTCTGCCTCCCTCTTTTTCAGATTCATAGTCTTCAACTGGTTCTTTGGTCTTGGCAAGACCTTTGAACCTTCTTCCCATGTTGATCAGGCCACCTGACCTTTTAGTCTTCTTAGTCTTCTTGGCCAGCAGTGTCTTCAATTCATCCTGCCCCTTGGTCAGGTTCAGGATCAGCTCTTGGAACTGTGCATTTTGTGCCTGGAGATCCTTAACTGATTGTTCAAGAGCCATTGCTGAAATGAACAGCGAGAAGATGAGAAACCTGTGCACAATTATAAACCTGTGATGCAATGAAATGGTATGTGAATGTATATGCAATGTTTTCAAGGACCGTAGGATTTAAATTTGCTTAAACAAACAAGAAAGTAAACTTTTATTAGTAATAAATTTGTTTTGCCTCTTGGGCTTACAAAAATGAAATGCAATAAATACAAGAGATGGGGTTTTAAGTCTCCCATGGACGTTTCCTCTTTGTGTTGAGGTATGAGTTGAGATTCCGTTCCTCGTGAAGTTGCTTTGTTAGTTCTAGGATTCTTTCTTGGCTTGCTTTGTAATGAGCCTCGAAAGTATCCCTTTGCTCCTTCAATTGGATCCAGGATCTCTGTAAGTCTTCCATGTCAGTAGGCATGTCTGGGTGAAGGATGGTATAAGCAGTATCTCCTTCAGCAACAGGTTCCATGGTAACTGGCAGGATAGCAGGATATGGCATCATGAGAGTCTGAGCACGAGATCGCACCCATCTGAGATAAGCTTCCATAGGAATAGTGTACTTAGGCTCCAGTGTCTTGCTGTCAACCCTGTTTACTTTTCCCCAGGCTCGTATTCTGACGGTAACCTTGAAGATCGTTGTCGTAGTCAAACACAATGCCCTGAATCAACATGTCATGTGGACCATCACTCCGAGCGTAACCAAACTGTCGTAAAGCTAGAGAGGGGTTGTAGGTGATGCCTCCTCTGATGCCTAGAAGTGGCACATTAGGAAACTCCCCACAACGGTCAATGATAGTGACATTCTCCATGGATCTGGAGCACCAATGGATATCTGAATGAGAGAGTGACATAATCCTCTTGGACCATCTGAACCCTTGCTCATTCTTCATTACTGAGCGAGGAAGGTGAGAAATAAACCACCTAGAAAGCAAAGGTATGCAGCACATCAAAGTTCCTCTTGCCCTGGTAGTACGAGTATGAAGAGAATGTAGGTTGTCTCCAAGCAATGTAGGCACTGGATTGTGACTCAGGAATATGTTGATGGCATGAACGTCTATGAACTGATCTGGATTGGGGAACAATACTAAGCCATAAATCAGCAAGGCTAAGATCTCCTCAAAAGCATCATGACTCATAGCCTTCAAGAACATTTGAGCCTTCTCTATCAACACCTTAGCTATAACACCCTTGACTCCACTTCTCGTTTCTAGAACAATGTCAGACTTCTTCAGATGTAGAGCTGCAGCAATAACCTCTGGTTTAAGCTCTTTCTCCAAGCCTGTGAAGGGTCTTTGATCAAGAACAGGTATACCCAGAAGTTTAGAGAACTCTTCCATTGTAGGAACCAGCTGATAGTCGGGGAATGTGAAGCAATGGTGCTTAGGGTCAAAGAACTGAAACAGAACACTCATCATGTCTTCATTGAACCCTGAAGTGACTAGATCCAATAGGTGACCATGTCTCTTAATGAACTGGGAGTGATCAGACACTTGAGAAACTAACTCTTTAAGCTTAGCAGGTATGCCCACAAAGTTGATCCTGATGGTGTTTCTACGAGTAGAAGCCATGACCTGCAACAAAGAACAAAGATAAATCCTTTGGTCCTTGAAATGGTTAGTGAAAATGCTATGCTTATGATGCATGATGATGTCATGATGTTATGTTCAATCACAAACATGTGGCACACACAAACAAGTCACACAATAGCCCTAGGTTTAAAGGCTTGCATGAAGTTTAAAGGTAAGTACCCTCCCCTGAAGTTTAGTTGGTTCATCCTGTCCTACAAAAGTAACCAGGTTCTAAAGGATCTCAATATCATTGACCCTTCACAAGGGTGGTTGTTCAGTAGGCAACTTACTTGCCAACCAAAACCCTCCAAGTTTAGAATCTCAATGAGCGTAGTATCGAGTATCAACCAACTTCAGTCTTCACCAAAGCCGGTTATCTCACTACTTTCTAAAGGCCAAGATGGGATAACTAGGGTTCTAAAAGTTAGTCAGTGCATTGACAACATATGGCAGCCTCATATTATCCTCAACTTGACTTAAGGAACATAAGCACCAACCAAGAATTCACACTAACTATGGCCACCAGATCAACCATATCGGTATACGCCGTACAGTTTCCTTGGTCTATTGCCATTTACCTAAGGTACACTAGATCCGGGTTAGGATCTTTCACACATGAGAGCACCCAACAAGTAAAGTAAAGCAAACAAAGCAAACAAGTTTAAAGTGATCTAATTCCTAAGGGTACCCCTCTTTAATATTAAATCCCCAACAGAGTCGCCAGTTCTGTAACACGGTGGGAGAACTGACTTTAGTTATGTTGCGGATAGCAAGAGTTGCCACCGACTTTTATTTTATCCAAAGGAAAGGCATAAAAGAACAGGAAAGACCTTTTAAAAGATTTTTGGGTCCGGGGGGTAGGTTATGTAAAGGGAAGGTGTTAGCACCCTTTACATCCATGGTTATCCATGGGCTCTTAGTTACTTAGCTCACTTTAAATTGTTTTTGAAAATGTGAAGTGTGTGAATAGAAATTTTCATAAGAGTTTGATAATGATCCATGTACGGATGCGTAAAAAACTTGTGTTTGAAAATTGTTTGAAAGTGTGAAGTGTTTGAAAATTTGTTGAATAGTGAGCAAGTAACTATGAGGAACCTACCCTAAAGTTTAAGTCTTTCTGTTCTTGAGTCCTTTAAATGGTAAGACTATCCCTATTATTAAGGAATAAGTAGTCATTACCTTGGATGTGAGGGACATATGAAGGGACATCTGTGATTTAGGCAACTGTAGGGTGTATTAAGCAATTTTGGAGGGACTGTCATCATTATTCGAAAGGGACAAGATCATTACGAAGGCAACCATTAAGGGACTTGATCTTTTAAGGGACTAGATGACTTTATTTTTAAGGGACTTTTTGCTTTATACACCCTACTTGACCTTTTGATTTGGCAACAATGAGAGGTAACCCTAGAAAGTGAGATGGCGATCAAAGATCGACTTACGTGTGTGAGCGTTCAATTTTAAATATTTATCTTTTAAATTAAGTGATCTAAATTAATTTTAAATAACATACATGTTACACTCCCTATTTTTACTAACCATGACATAAAAATAAATAATTTAAACATTTAAAAAATATTACATCCAGGAGCAATTACATAATAATAATAAAAGCAATTTAAACAAATAAACAAAATAGTAAATAATAATAAAAATTGGGTTAGTAAAAATAATAATAATAACAATTTAAAAATAAATGGGGTTAGTAATAATCATTTAAACATAATTAATAATAATAATAATGAAATAAGCAAAAATATTATAATAAACAAAATTTAAAAGTTAACAAGAAAATATAAACAATCATATTAATTATTATAAAATTTGAAATTATATGTAAATTATAAAATTAAATCAATTAGGATCATATTATGAAAAATAAATTATAATTATAAAAATTAAATTAGCAATTTTTACATATTTTTAACATATAATAAGAATTATTTACATGCCAAATTAAATTATAAACAATTAAAGAATATTTTCATATTATAAATTAAATTAAGCATTTTAATTTTTACACATATTTATATACAAAATTTTAAATTATAAACAATTTATGTATTTAATAAAAATTAGATTAATAATAATATTAAACAAAAATAGAAGAAAAAGAAATTAGGGTTTTTTAGAAATTGTTATGATTAAATTAGGGTTTGTAGAAAAAAATATATTTTTAGGGTTTTAACTTAATATACAATATTAATTTAATAAATATATACATATTATAATTTAAGTACATAATAAAAAAAATTAATTTTAGAATTTGGAAAATAATTTTGGAATTTAGAAAATATAGGATATTTATAGGTTATTTTACATGATTATTTCTAATTAATATTAATATAATTAACAAAACAAATTAAATAAAAAAAAAATTGGAACTTACCTGGCTGGGAATTCGTGGCTTGTGATTAGGGTTATGTAGTGTACTTATAGTATGATCAATTAGGTCAGAAAAAGATTCAAAAAGATAGCCTTTGAAAATCAAATATTTTTGCATAAACACTTGCTATTTTAGGCCAATCAACATGATCTTCTTACCACTTTAATTCCAATCATCTTAATGGATTTCTAGAAGCTCAATCATATTTAAATCTTTGACTTTTATATTTTATTTTAATTTAAAATGATTTTTAATGAATTAAATCAAAATAAATCAAAATAAAATGATAAAAAATCTGATTTTTGTTGACTTGGGTCGTGCATGAGGTTATAGTATGGATTGGGTCATCATATGGCAAGCCCATTTGGAAGAAATTGGTTTTAGACCTCCATTTTCTTCATAAACCAACCAAAAATTTCCCAACTTTGCAAGGGCACACATCCTTCAATTTTAATGCTATGAGGGTGTTCTTGGACATTTTGGAAAGCTTTAAGAGTCCTCTAACCAACCCCACTGGTTTCGTGTCCATATCTTTTACCATTCTCAAGTTATGCCCTTTTGAAGTTGTTGACTTTTTGTTGACTTTCAAAAGGACCTATAATGTCTTAGCTCATACCTTCCAAATGAAGCATTTTTGGGCTTGGCTTGTGAGACACAAAGTTGTAGAGAATTCAATTTCCTTAAAAATGAGCTTTGGATGGGGACTTGGTGATGAAGCATGTGAAAGTTGTGGCTGGTCAAAGTTCAGTTGACTTTTACTGAGGAAACCCTAATTTAGAAACTCCTGATTCTTGATGATCTGAAATCTCCTTGATGAATAATGATCAACCCTTGATCAAATGATGAATTTTACTTCATATACTTGATGTTGGCAAAAAATCATGAAGTTTGACTTTGGTTTGACCACAGTTGACCTCAGTTTGACTTTTTAACTGCTTTGATTGATTTTGACTTATCTGATCATCTGACTGAGCAAACTTTTGAGAAAAGTCTTGAAACTTGTCATGGGGGTTCTTACACACATATAAGATGTTATGAAGCTCACTTGAAGTCTTTGAATTCCATTTAGCCTGATTAAAGTCAAAACCCTAATTTTGTATGCACTGCTTAGGAGATGCATTGTCTGAGGGATTTGTCAACTCTTCTGACCAATTGTGAACTTTGTGAACCTTGTGAACCATCATAAAATGTCTTGTGAACCTCATGGGAGGTATTGTGAACCTTGTGAACCTTTTGAACCTTATAAAGTATCTTGTAGACTTCATGAACCTCATGAAAGGTCTTGTAAGCATTGTGAATCTTGTGAACCTTGTGAACTTCATAAAGTGACTTGTAGACTCCATGAACCTCATGAAAGGTCTTGTAAGTATTGTGAACCTTGTGAACCTCATAAAGTGTCTTGTAGACTTCATGAACCTCATGAAAGGTCTTGTAAGTATTGTGAACCTTGTGAACCTTCTTAGCACACAAAGTCTTGTATTGTGAGGGCAAATTTTGGGGTGCAACAGCTGCCCCTGTTCAATTTTCTGAAACCTGAGGGGTTAGATTGGTATATTTGCCAGTCGTGACCTGGAAGGTTGAAGGGGATTGAACACAAAAGCCCAAAAATTTGCACTCACCAGTGCGTAGAGTGATACAGGTGACTAGTTGAATATGCTTGAGTGGGCTTAAAGATGCCACTTGGAGAAAAATTCTTCAGGTACATTTCTTGGGGGATAAAGCAGTCTAAAATATAGAGGTATAATGATAGCTTTCAGGAGGATAAAGCAGTCCTGAAGTAGTGATATGCTTTCAGGAGGATACAACAGTCCTGAGGTAATAATGATATGCTTTCAGGAGGTTAAAGCAGTCCTGAGGTGATGATATGCTTTCAGAAAGATGAACAACGTTCTGAGGTATGAATATGCTTTCAGGAGGTTAAAGCAGTTCTGAGGTAGGGGTGATAGCTTTCGGGAAGATAGACAACGTCCCGAGGAGATAATATGCTTTCAGGAGGATAACAACGTCCTGAGGAATTGGTGACCTTTGGGAAGATAACAACGTCCCAAAGTAATAATATGCTTTCAGGAGGATAACAACGTCCTGAGGAAGTGATGATATGATTTCAGAAAGATGAACAACGTTCTGAGGTATGAATATGCTTTCAGGAGGATAAAGCAGTCCTGAGGTGATGATAACCTTTGGGAAGATAAACAACGGCCCAATGATCACAATTTGTTGATGAAATTTGCTTGTTGGAGAATTAATCCTGAAAACAAGGTAGCATTCTGTATGATAATATTAGTTTATGCATTATGTATGCATGTATAATATGATGCAATGTATTATGTATCTATGGATATGTATGTTATGGTATGATGTAAATGATGTAGGTATGATATGATGCTGCCGGAAGCATCTGGATATCTTCGTATAACAACTGCTAGCCAGGGAAAATAAATCCCAGTTTATTGCTGAAGAATATGAGGAACTCGTTCCCGTCTTGTTTGATAATAAGGCATATATAACCTCCCCTCTGCTGGGGATAATAAGGTATATATAACATCCCGTCCTCGTTCGATAGTAGAGTATATATAACCTCCCGTCTGCTGGGGATAGCAAAGTATATATAACCTCCCGTCTGCTGGGGATAGTAAGGTATACATAACCTTCGTCTTCGTTTGATAGTAGGGTAGATATAACCTCCCGTCTTCGTTCGTCGTACTCTTATTGGAAAGTAAATTCCCGAATATCCGTATGAGGATAAAAGAGATGGATATAAATTCCAGGGGAGATGTGACTTTATGAAGATGGATTTGTCCTACTGAGAGTTTTGTAACTGTTTTGTAGAGATGAACCGGAAAAGCTTCGTTGAAATCCTTCCCTCGTTCATCCTTAGTAAATACTATTACTGCATTTTCATGCATTTCTGGTAAACATCAATCATATTAAGCATACATGCATTTCTGGTAAACATCAATCATATTCAAAAGCATACATGCATTCAAACACAACCAATGGACGTTTCGCTTATGTAAATAGGGTAAAAGTAAATCTGGATTCGAAAATGGAATTTTATTTATATCAAAGAGTGACCCATACATGGGTAAGTTTGTACAAGGA